>JAEMWC010001252.1:190000-205000 GCA_016490735.1 Pachyseris speciosa | reverse complement strand
CGTGCTGACCAAGGAGCTGAAGAAATTCGTTAAAACGCCACAGTGAAAAAAAAACTTTTATGGTAAAAAAGCTGGAACTAAGTGAGTCAGAGCGTGGGTACTAGATCTTTCTAAGACTTCCCTGTTACATTAGGTATATACAGTAAAGGTTTCTTGAGGAATGGTAGTGATTTAAATAATATGCCCATCCCGTGGGTGTAATGTCAGGAACCTGTCAGGGGCACCTAACGAGCCAAATCAACAAAAAGCTGTAGAAAAGCATTTTAACTGAGTACCTTATGGTGTTTGAAGTGTGTTTAAGGTGATGGTTTCATTAGCTAGAAGAAATTGATCTGTTCGGAATCCTTAGCTGAAATTTTAATTGCCAGGAAATGTGAGGGAACAACATTCTAAAATAAATAAATACTAGTGAGCTGAAATGAACTTTCCACGAAGTTTCTAGGGAACTATTCTTTCCAAAAATGCTAGCAGACATTTTTACTGCCAAAAGCAGCAAATACGGCCTTTCTGAAAACCCCAGGGGCTATGATTTCCACATGCATTGCGAATCTTTTAGGCCACGTTCCAGTTACGAAAATTCGAGTGCACTCTTCAATCGTCGCCGAGAGCCTAAGGCGAACTACCCTCCACCAGCCAGACATCTACCGAAACCTATCGTTGGCTTCCCCGGAGCTTTCACCTTTAATAGACGTGTGAAACTCGAATAATCGTCCAAAACGTTAAACGTCGAATTGCGTGAAATCTGGCAGACTCGTTATGCCCTCTACTGATATTTCACTTCCTTGTGCTGCTTATCAGCTCCAAATCCTAAAAAACTGACATTTTGTACTTACTTGTGCTTGTTATCACCACCAAACCGTGATAACATCCTTTCTGAAGTCATGTGCAATCCTGAGGCTTGCCTTAGCACTTCAGTTAATTTTCAACACCTCCCCCTACCACAGCCCTCTCCCATTTTTAATCAATGTTATACAGTTTTCGAATGTATTTTAACCTCTTAAAATATGTTTTTATTGGAAGAACCTTAGGTTGTCCTGTTAATGAGTCACTTCTTTTGAAACGATAAAAGGTGTCAAAAACGATATATCGTTTTCGGGAAGTTAGAAAACCCTTTACATTCTTTTGGGTGATTGACTTGTGCGTCCTCTCACCTGAGGAAATTATGTGGTCAGATATACTGGTTGAATTTTTGTGAGGCGGCGTCTTAAAGATTCAAACCAAGAGCTGTTTACCAGCAAAGTAATAGAATAGAGATGAGATGTAAACAATATGTCGGCTAAAAACTAGTGCAAGAATTAAGGTGGAACCGAATTGGAGTGAAATTAAAAGAAGCGATTAAAATGTACATAAATGTTTTGAAACACCACTAGGGGAACTGTTTTGGTGTCCTTCTACTAATTTTCCACTTCAAATTCCAATTTTAAACCTTTATTAAATCTAAATATTCCCTACTTCCTTAAAGTTAACAAATCCTTTGAGAAAAATTATCTCTTCCCAAGTACAGTTGAACCCCGATAACTCGAACCCTTGGTTACTCGAATCCCCGCTGACTCGAAAAGAAAACACCGAAAAAAAATCACAAAATATCCCACAATACAGCTTCGTGGGATTATCATAGAGTTTTTGGATTGCTTGAAACGCGAACGAGGTATTAACGTCAAATCCATGTTGAGCGATGCAAAAACGGTGTTTATCTTAAGTCCCGCTTAAATGAAAATCTTACCTCGTAAACGAGCAGTCTGGACAAATCTTTTTCAACTGAATCCTTTATTCAGCGAGTAAACATTACAAAACAGCTCTTCTGCTTCCAAATTAATGAGGAAGTTTGGGGGGAAAAGGCAAACAACAGCTCTCTCAGCTCCTTTTCTATCAGCAACCTCAACCAAGCAGCCAAACAGCAAGAATCTTAGCCCGTTGCATCCTAAGAAATTCTACATATCTTTGAGCGGGAAAGGCTCCTCCAAAACAATTTATCATTTTTTTCTAAGTCTCAGACCAGGTTTCAATCCTGCACCAAAAGTTGTTCTGGCACCTTCATTCAATTTCGTCTAGCTAATTAAACCATCAATTTAAACGAACTTCAAACACCGTAAGCTACTCAGTGAAAATTGCTTTTCTATGGCTTTTCGTTGATTTGGCTCGTTAGGTGCCCCTGACAGGTTCCTGGCATTACATTCACGGGATGGGCATATTATTTAAATCATTACCATTCCGCAGTAAACCTACACTTTACATATCTAATGTAACAGGGAAGTCTTAGAAAGATCCAGTATAGATTTAAAGCGTAGACGGTACCCACGGGCTGACTCACTTAGTTCAAGTTTCATTACCATTAAAGGTTCTCCCATAATTATCTCTTGATGAAATACTGAAAAGGAATGCTCACTAAACTACACCACAAGCGGCGTAAGTGATTACACCCACATTATACCCTGTGCGACCTAGTAGTGGGGTGAATCAGTATTAGTTTAGTTTGGCACATTAGTTTTCTTTTATTTGGCTGTAGCAGGAGGGAAATAGACAGGTTGCGTCTTTAAAGCAGTCACGAAGAAACGCACCAAGAACAATATTTTCACTGTGACGTTTTAACGAGTTTTCTCAGCTCCTTGGTCAGCACGTGAGTATTGAATAACGTATATATTGTATTGCAATTAGTTCTGGCCTTAGTTTGATCTTACATCCGGCCTCAATTCTCCGCTTGCATGATCGTCTAGACGAAACCACTTCAGTGGTTTTTTATGGGGAGCTTAGTTATAAAAATAATAATAATAAATCACTGGTAAAGCTTGTGGCAGCATCTTTCTATTTCTATTGTTCTTTCCACCAACATGGCCGCTGTGACGTCAGGTGCAATTAAAGAATAAGCACCCACCCCCTCGGCCCAAATAACAAATAAGCGCGCCTCTTGAATACGCGCCCCCCTCCCCTCCCCTCACTTTCTTACATAATAGGGATACAAAAAAACCTGTTTCCATTGTCACCATATTTGCAATCTTTTAAGCTTCAACTGCACCAGCATCAGTACACGTAGGAGAACAGTCTTTTCTTCCGTAAGTCCCTTCCAGTTATTTATATCTCCTTATGCTTGTGCACAGTTCCTTTAGGTTCATTAGCCAAAATACAGTTACAGTTCCTTTTTAAGAAAAACGTCATAAGCGCCGCCCTCGATTAGGCACCCTCCTTCGCATTAGCGCCCCCTCTTTTGGCCGAAATTTTAAATAAGCTACCGGGCTGTTATTCGAGGAATTAAAGTAAGTGGAAAAACTTAGCAAGCAGCACCATCCAAAGGAACAACAAAGGAAAGCAGGTGGGGAAATCGTCTACAATGCAGTTTTCTGTGGCCCAGACAGTTTTCTGTGGCCAGCATAGTCTGACCTCTTGAATTATGTAGCTGAAAATTCAAGCCGGAAAAGTCTCTAGAAAACGGCATCTGATTTACCCGCCTTTCCGATCTGCTTCCCGAAAATTCCAGCAGTCATTATGTCACACTTACGCGACATTGTCCCCTCTGAAGAAGAAATAACCTTTCTTCGTGCTGCAAAAGTCTGTGGTGTTATTCTGCTCACCAGAGCACACCAGTTTCCCATCCCATTTCGAGGTGCAATGTCTAAGTCGCCCAAGGCTCATCGAAAAGATATGACACTGAAAAAAACTACAGTGTGTTTCCTGTTTTTCAAGTTTCAATTTCATGCTCTAAGCACTAAGCTGCATGTGGGATTATTTGTGAAAGGGGACGCACGACTGTGTTCCGGGCAGAACTGCAAGGTCTGCTTCTTAGTGACGATTTATGATCAGTTTAATAAATAATGACAAAGAGATGACAATCAAAAAAGCGAAAAGAAAACAAAAGCGAAACGGATTTTCCATCTTGCGAAATACAATTGTGTCTCACATTGACTAACATCATTGCCGAGGGGACTGAGAAAATTTAGTGAAAAAAGGACCTGTGTCAGTAAACAGCCTCGGCGGCAATCCAAAATTAACCCGGAAATTAACCTCACCTCCTTTCGGATATCTTCAGCTTCCATCCTGATTATTTTCTCACCTAGGTTACAAAGAAAGGTAACCTCAAGTATCCTCCTACGCAGTTGGTTGAGGAAGCTTTCATAATTAATAACACTGCCACTTCGAGCTTAAAACGCTTCGGGTCAGATTGGTTTGAGTGTTGCTTACTGATTATCTTGGTGCAAGACACGACAATGGATTCATCGAGGAGCATGATTGCGCTTTGCCTTTTCCTAGTTATTTACGGTCTACCAGGTAAATAAGATGTGTTATTTTGTTCCTAAGAGCTTGAGTACTGCTTCTCTTAAAAAAAAAAAAAAACAGAAACCTCATGTTAGAATTCTTAAGATTTATGACAGCTCCACGAGATAATGTTCGCCTTTTTGAGCTAAAGCACAAGAATAGGTTATTTTCTTTTCTAAATCTGGAGAGTTTGTACCACAAATCAAATAAACCAAAGAGGATGAATTTTAGTGATTTCTTGACGGATAAAGAGGCCTTTCGTTGACTATTGTAAGAAAGAATGAACAAACTGAAAAACATTGAACAATAATTGATAGTAGTGCAATCCTCTTACATCCTTCAGAGCCACAGTGGGCAATCACACGTAAAAGTCAGATCCACTATTGTGGCAGCCAACACAAGCGTGTAGCTAGGACTTTTTTATTTTGACTTTTGAAAAATTTTATTTTGCCGTGAACGGAACTGTATTTAACCATCATTCCTGTTCATTCCTGCCGCCTGCGTTGGTCGAATGCGAGATCTCGTCAAGTGAAAGGTCTGGAGCGAGGGTGAAAACGCAGAGTGTAACGCAAAGCGCGCGAGAATTCGCGCCTTCAGAAAATGAAAATAAAAACCGACTGTTTTGCAGTCTAACACCGAACCGCAGACCTATGCACTTCTCTCGGTATTGATGAGGACATATTGTGCTGCGATACAAAAGCATGTACACAAGTAACAGCAATGAATAGTCGCAGAGCTTAAGAACAAAGAGGCATGTCTACAACACGTCAAATTCGATCATGCGGGGGGGAGGGGGGGGGTACTCCCAGAAAAATTTGGGTGAGAGTGCGCGGACCACTAACTGAAACCCTTACCCTATTTTAGACCAAAATCTTCGATTTTCCTTACCCTATTTAAGACCCGACAAAACTAGTTCAGACTAATGTTAAAGGGAATGTTTATATGCTTTTATTAAGTAGGATACAAAACTGAATGATGAAGAAGTAGCTTCGTCTGAAAAACACACCCAATTCAAGACTAGAGTGCACAAACAATACCCTATTTCAGACCAAAACGGCTAAAAAAATCCTACCCTTTGGGGCCGCACATACGTATATAGCCCATACAAGGGAGTACCCTCCTGGGATTCGAGACTGATTAAATGATTGAAACGTTAGACATTTAACTATAATAAATTAAACTATAATAATTGAACTTTTAAGCTAAACAAAAAGTTTAGCAGGTATGGAATCTGTTTGCACATTTAAATTGTATTTATTTTGGTAAACATTTCTTAATCACGTATTGTTATATTAGTATTGATACGCCTTAAATTTTATCACTTTTTGATTTGATAATGACGTTACGTTAACGTCGAAACGTCGTCGATTTAGCTTTTTAACTTTTAAGCTTTTTCTCATGTTAAGAAACCTTTTATCTCATTTGTTTTAGTTAAATGTTTTCCAAGTCACTTCTTCTCCGTAAACGCTAGAGAATTCAAGGAGCTTAAGAAACAATGGCGACGACCAACGCCACAAAACAATAGGATTAATGAGCACAAGCAATCGCCTGCACGTGCATTGCCGTCCTCTGAAAAACAACAACGTGAAATGGCCAAATTTTATGTTTTTTCGAGAACGTGAGCGCATGACGGCAATTTTTTTCCTTCTATATTTTCTTACTTTGACGTCGTTCATAGGAATTTAGTCCCTGGACAGTTGCCAGCATTTTTAAAGTTAAACAATTTTGAATAATCGTCAAATTAAGGAGTTACAAAAACGCGAAGTTATCAATGTCGTCGTCGTCGTCTTTGCTAAAGCTCCCTGATCCTAAAGCAGGCATGTCGAGCTCGAAGTGACACTGAGATTTGTAGAGCTTGTCTTGAGGAAGGAACGCCCTTTGATAATTTCAGGTTTTAATTCTCCTAAAAGTGAAACAACGTGACCAAGGTCAAAGCTCTCGAGAGAACAATGACGAGTGTGACGTACGAATGTGAAGTGCTAGTAAAAACTGCAGCAACATTAATAAACTCACTAAGTAGATCTTAACGACAGGATTATATTGTAAATGCTCCTTTTACCTTTCACTTGGTTGGAAAAAAGTAATTAATCTTTCTAAAAGTCAACAAGCACTCTTTAGACAAACACTCTGGGTGCAAGCAGAATAATGATAGTGGTTACAAAGTATGCGTGGGATTCATGAAAGCATTAGTTGGTCGCGTCTCACAACATTTGTTCCTAATAATCTGTGGGACGTTAGAGAACCCACACACTGTTCGAAAAGCGTAGGGGACGTAATTCCCGGTGTGGTGGTCTAACTTTCATCTGTCAGGTGCGGGTTGGGTGGGTGTGTGGGTGAGATCAAATATGGACTGATAGCGGCTGCCGGCCAGAGGCGCCTTTACAGGCTGATGTCCGATCTCACCCTACAGAAGAATTGTAAACAGCCATGTAACTATGTGATATGCGCGGTATATAAATCCATTACCATTACCATTAGAAAATAATTATCCTTTTTTGGTTGGACTCTTTTCACCTTTTTCGCTCCCCCTTTTCAAACACCCGCATGAAACAACTCTGGACAATATATGTTTCCAATTCAGTTTCCGTTCGTATAAATTTCAATTGTCAGTAAGACTAAGATTCCTTTCTCTTAATTTTTAATTAAGTGTTCCGTACTCCGCGTATTCAACTTATTCATAAACTGAAATAACAATAAGCATAACAGTCCCAAAAAGCACGCCCCCGAAGTTTCGTAAGCAACTGTTTTTCCCGATTGGCCTTCCGTCCTTTTCACTTACCGAAAATGATGCTATGTACTCGAGAAGGCCTTAAACGATGGAGAATTTTGCACACGCCGGGTGAGTGTTTTGGTACGGCGAAAACGGATTATTAAAAAAAAAGTGATCTTTGTTACAGTCTCCCTTCGATCATTAAAAAGCCAAATTCGAAATTGTGGACGAATTGATGCTTGTGCCGTTTTCTTTGTTATCGATTAGGATTAGACACAGCGCTTACAGGAGTGGACTGTTAAAACACTCTGCTTTCGTTACTCTGGTCAAACAGGCCTAAGCAAGCTCCACGGCATTACAGATTCGAACAGATAAGGGACATGTGCATTTTTTGGGAACGAATTGACAATATTCCTGAAGAATGGTGGGAGAAAGGTTTATGTTCTAAAGGGGCGAATGTAGCGTTTCAGGCGGTGGAAGGGGAAACCATGCGCAAATTATGGTGTGGACGGAAAACATTTTTGAACACCTTTGTCCGTTTTCGAAGCGAAAAAGCCGTTTTCAAATTTATCCTGATGAGTGTGGACGGTGCCTTGGCCAATTGTCTCATGTCTGAATTCATTTCCGTACTCACCATCCAAAACAGCGTCTTTGGCAACAAAACACTGTGCTCCATCAAGTTTGGCTTTTTAAAGTTATGCAAATAGACATCTTATAATAACTCTTTCAATTGTAGTGTTGCAGTGCTGGAGCTCTTCCCAAAGGTCTGTGGTCGATTTAGCAGAGACTTCCCTTTCTTGCATTCCCGTAAAAAGACACTTGGACACGTTCTAAAAGCATTTGGAAAGTTGCGGTTTTAACTCATGGTGAGAGTAGGGAGTTTAAGAAACGAGGACGCGACGGCAACGAAAACATAATTTCAAAATATATGTTCTCGTTATTGTAGCACTTCCACGATTATTCAGGGACCGCGCAGAGGGAGGAGCTTGGCGGGGGGGGGGGGGGGGGGGGCTAGTTATTTCTGTGCTTTATACAAGTGAAAAAAAAGTTAGTGATATTTTGTCGTTCTCGTGAGGCGAAATTAAACATTTCCCTTTATTTTCTCCAGTCGATGTTTCTTCATTTTGTACCTGGGGACCTGAGAATTTCGTCAAAGGTCAAACCAGGAAACTTGAATGTGACTTTAAGGCTCCTGTTGGTGACCTCTATTGGTACAAAGATGGTAAGCCACTCATCAATGGAAGTAAAGGGCTTTATCAATCATATGGTCAGATAACTGGAGACACAGTTCGCAGCACGCTTCATTTCCCCATTGTACGCATGGAACATGAAGGAATTTACAATAGCAGAGCAGACACCAGTCAAAACAGCAGTTGTCCAAAGGGTTTGACCGTAGAAGTTACTGTCTTTTGTAAGTAAAGGGTTTTCTGAATCCTTTTTTTTTTTTTTTAAATCTATAAGCCAAACTGAACTTCATGAAGTTGACTAGCGGCTTAAAAACGTTCTGTGGTTACTTCAATAATGCACCAGTCAATTGAAACCCCCTTCCCCCCCCCCCTTAATTCGGGCCCTAGCGGGGGATTGCGGGGACTTTCACTTCAGATGCACTCCATTTTGGTTTCCCAGTAATTCGCCGGAAGTCACGGTCTTCGCATCCCCTACCGGGGAAATAAGCGGGGCAGTCACTCCTTGGTCAACGGGTTTAATTTTCGTGACTCATAGTGATTTTGCATACATTATTGTCCCTTTCTTGGCATAGTCCAGTCTGCAACATTGAAGGGAATAATGCTTTGCAAAGTTTGTTATCACCGTTATGGAGCAAAGAAGGCTGTTGTAGCCGAAGACCTAAAACGTTTGATCAGCAACGGTAGGCATATTTTCCATGATGTTGATTGTATGCAATTGACTAATTGTTCTCGAATCGTTCCGGCGGTATACTTGCGCTCGATTCATGTTAAATGAAAATTGAAAGAATCGTTCCGGTATGTACGTGCTTTTAACCCAAAGTATTTTATTATTTTCTGGTAACGACCAGCAAAAGGTGTAGTTGTCTTTTGTGCTTCATTGTCAATTTATTCAGAAGTATCAATGAAACTACAATCTTCGACAATTTTACTTGGGAAGATTGGACGATCGTCAAGCCTTAATGAAGCGTTCGTTTTCCTTGAATGCCTCAAATGTTCATTTCGCTACTTCAATGTTGGATGTTTAGCGAATAAAATAAGCACGAAAACTGTGTGGTTCGATTGAAGATTGGCCCAACATTGAAAAGGTGAGAGGGGGAAAACTTTAATAAGCAAAATTGTTCCAACCTTCGATTCCCAAGAGATTTGTCGGAGATTGTAGTTTTACAATAAAGATATTTTGACTTAAACTTATTCATTTTACATTGAGGGGCCTTTGTTCCAACCTTCCCAATGTGCTGGCCCATCAAAAAATCATGTTTTTATTTCATGACTGGTTACAATGTTTTTTTAACCCGTGTTCCCGTGTTACGCTTGGCGATAACAAGTCGTTCTACAAATGGAGTACCATGTGTGTGTGGAACAGTGGGGGTAGGGGAAACCACCACTCATTTTTGTCCCTGGGGACCAGGGAGTTCACTCGCTTTTGACTTGAATAAAAGGTGATGCCCCGCTCAAGCCCGAATGAGGGGGGAGGTCAGTGGTTTCAAATGACTGTGCATAATACTGTCTTTTAGGAAAGAACGCGAAGTGAAGGAGCCTGATGCACAAATACGCAGAATCTATAATCGTGTCCCATTCTGGTTTAGAAAAGCTGAGTTTTACTTCAGTTCATAAAATGAGCGGAATTTCGCTTTTGTCCACCCATTTTCAGCTCAATTTTTCTGTCATTTTTAAGTGCAAATATTTTTGAAATACTGCTTTTTAAGCAAAAGGTCACATGAGATGTAACGTATCCCTTTGAGGAACCCATAATATATCTGAGGTGAAGCTGCGTTTCAGCATGTGGATCGCAAAAAGACTGACTGTGTCTTGTCCCCCTTCGAGAAAATTATCCCTCTCTTCCTTTCAGAGCATCATGTATAAGAGGAGAAATAGGACTAGCTTTAATATCAGCTCGGTGTTGATGACAAAACGTTAACTCAGGAGCCCACCCTGGAAAAACTAATGAAATACCCGATAACGATTCTGACAGCCCCGTTAAGTCAGTTTGCCCAGTTATCTCTGGTCAACTAACCAAGCAGCTAACCAACCAACCAGACTCTGAGCAAACCTACCAACAAACAAACGAACTGACCCGAAGCAGCTTATGAAGCCGACCATCCAATCGCTGTGTGTTGATGACAAAACGTAAACTTAAAGATGTCACTGATCATCGCAGTTATGAACACTACTTAAGCAGTAGCCTGAAAAAAGAATTCAGGCTTGTACGGGATTCTAACCCACGACCTCTGCGATACCGGTGCAGCGCTCTACCGACTGAGCTAACCAGCCATCTGGGAACTGGTCGTTTTGTTGCTTCGTAATATACCCGTGAGAGGTGAATATATGAGAATGAATATATGAAAATCATATATATGAACTGCGGATTAATGATTAAATATGTGACTGATTTATTCATTCCCATATATTCACCACTCACGGGTATATTACGAACTAACAAAACGGCCAATTCCCCGAGATGGCTTGTTAGCTCAGTCGGTAGAGCGCTGCACCGGTATCGCAGAGGTCGTGGGTTCGAATCCCCTACAAGGCTGAATTTTTTTTTCGAGGCTTTATTTTCACTACTGCTTAAGTAGTGTTCATAACTGCGATGATCAGTCACATATTTAATCATTAATCTGCAGTTCCTATATATGATTTTCATATATTCATTCTCATATAAAACGTAAACTGCAATACCAGTGATTCTGACAGCCCCATAAAGCCAGGTTTCCCAGTTGTCTTAGGTGATTAACCAACCAACCAACTAGACCAAACACACAAACCTACCAACCAACTAGCAAACTGACCAACAGGTAATGAAACCAACCTGGAAACCAACCAACTAGTCACTCAATGAACCAAGCAACAAACCAACTCACCAACCAACTGAGCAAGACTCCTACTATCCTCAGTAATCATCCAAAGTAGTAACCAATATATCAACCAACAAACAAACCACCCAACCAAAACCCAACCAATGAACTGCAAGGAACCAATAAAACAACCAAACAGCCAATCAATCAACGAACCGATGGACGAACAACTGAACCAAACAAACCAAAAAATAAAAATGTAGGGAAACAACTATATAAGCAAACAATGAACCAAACTTAACTCATTTCTGTCCGTCATTTTGTACGTGTTTTTCCGTAATTTTCGAGGGGTTGATGTCAAGTCGATCTGGTTATTCCATATAAGGGGTTACCACGTAGATTTCGCTGGTCCACAACATCAAAGGCTCTATCTTTCATGTCAATCTTGTCACGTTACAAGTGTTTTTCGAGCCATTTCCCACCTCAGGAGCCCCCTGCCTGGCATTATAAAGCTGGGTTGATGGGTAGAGGCAATCCTTTGAAAGAAAACAAAGGTGAGAAGCAATTTCACACGAAGTGAGCCGCTCAAAGTATTCGAGCGAGTGGTGGCAATTCACGGAGTGAAGTTGTGTCTTAAGTCGTTTTGTGAGTGGATTCCGGGACCTGGCATGGCAATTCTGGCAAGTTTTGACCTGTAAATAATGCAATCGGAGCAATATTTTGTCAGCAGAATTGCTTTAGGTCACAAACGCGAAAATTACAGACGGTGAGAGGAACGGTAATTAAATAGCGTTATCCATATCGCGCGAAAGAAGTGAGCAGAAAAATGTGCAACAGATTACAAGACGAGGAGTTGAAGTTTGCTGTCAATGTTGACTTTTAGCTTCACGAGAATTTTTTTGTCTTAAAAACTTCAAGACAAAAGTTGAATCTTTTTGGTGTTGTCCGGGGGCGTTCTAAGCCAAATTTTTGGTTTGTAACAGAATAAACGGTCATATTCCATGAAAATTGGGATTTTGGGGGTGGCAAAGTCTAAACAACTAAGCATTTGGCTACCACATTTGCTCATTTCAACCACAGTCCGGGATTTGTGAAAGTTTCAGGTTTTCAAAGCATGCGTCCTTGAGGACGCACAAATTACAGAGCCAGACAGAAATTAGTTAAAATCCTCGAAATGAACATACAAAACAACCAAGCAATCCATTAACAACAAAGTAACATTCGATCACCCAGGAACCATCCAAGGAAGTAACAAAAAAATGAACCAGCGACTGAATTAACCGCACAATCGACCCATCAACCAATCACACAACCAATGAACTACAAACCATTGAAACAAACAGCCAATTAAACAAACAGCTAACAAATGAACACGTTAATCTGGCAACCAGTGAACCAACCAACTCACCAAACATCAAAGCAATGAATCAAGAAACCAACCAAAAATGACACCCCCCAAAAATGGACAAACTAACCACCCAATCAACCAAACAACTCATCTACCAATTAACGAATCAATCAGTCAGTCAGCCAATGACCAAATAACAGATGCACCAGCTCACCAACCACCAAACAACCAAAGAACCAGCCAGACAACCATCCAACCAATGAGCTAACCAATTAAACATGTAACAAGCTAACAACTGAGACAACTAACAAACCAAACAACTAGCAAACCGACCAACAAACCAATTGTACTCATGCTCTGGTTCAGTTACCAACATAACTTATTGACAACTCTGCGTCGTGTGTGTTCAGCTTGTTGACAATAAGTGCACGTGCCTCGTTTTTTGGATGATGTCAAAGAAACTTATCCCACAGGGCTGGGTAATAGTAGCAGCCAGGCCTTCTTAGATAACGTTCATTGTACCACAAATACAGGTAAAGGGGGTCACATAACAGCAGCGAGTAACACCGTCTCCGTGGAGAAATTCTCCAACGCAACCTTGAGGTGCTCTGCACTGAGCTGGTCATCCTGCTTCTTTGGTCCAGTTAACCTGACATGGCACTACGAAAACAGGACCCTGCACAGCAGCACAAAATATACAATAAAGCAGCACAAGTATGGTGAATGCAGGAGGCGCCTACTGCAGGCTGAGTTTATTCTGGAGATTTCCAACGTGACGGATGCAGATGCTGGGAAATATTTCTGTCGGATGGAGTGCGGCTACTTTTTCAAATCAACTGAAAAAGACTCCATTGAGTTAGTGACATTTCAACCAGGTACAATAACGTTTCTTTGCACGTTATCTCTCCTATTAAACGGGCTACGTCGGTCATGGTGGTTTTTATGTTTTCGAAGTCGAGAAATTAAAACCAAGTGCCCTCAAGTGCCATAACCAAAATGTCGCTAGGACACAACAGGAAAGATCAGAGATATTTCACAAACGGGAAGTAAGCCATAAGCTGTTTTGGGCTATTTTTAACACAGTACAGGAGGATAATTTGAAAAAGTTGGTCCAAGGTTTTCAAGCTGCAATCCATCTCAGTCCTCTTTTTATGACAAAGAGAATTATTCACAGTTTTGCCAAATTGGTCAAATAATTTTGAACAAAACTGAATCACTAGTTTTGGATTTTCTTTGTTTCCAATATCTTTTCCAGCTTTTCAAAGTAGTATTAAATTCTCTTGACCTAGCTCCTTTAAGCTCTAAGACGACATCCTGATCGAAATCAAGCCATGGCCCAATTTCTTGTTTGAATGTTTTAAGTAAACTTTTTAATGGTGCCCGCAGGTCGTTTTGGGGTTTTTTGTGTGGGAGAGGTCCGAATTCAATTTAGTCCCTGTTACAGCATTAAGTGTTGGGTAATGTGCAAGACGTGTTACATAAAAAAAGCATAAATTGCGAGCCTGATCATCGAAACGTCAGATACGTAGTCTAGCCAAAAAAATGTTATCGGTTAATGTTTGCGTTTTTATAACCTTTTAAAGCTCTTGTCCCGGTTTGGTAATGTAATTAATTTCCATAAAGTAACAACTTCGTCCACGCCCTAAGAATTCTAAAAATTTTGAATGACCGTTTGCCATGAAAATTACTATACTTTAAATCGTGTAACGTAATATGAGACACAACTTTTTGTTTCTGAAACGGAAGTCGTCGATTCAGATATTCGAAGTACCTGTTACTTGCTAATGGCTTGTGTAGTTATTTGCTTTGAGACGCAGAGGTTTGGATGTGCTTTAGTTACGGAGTACGTTGCTGAGGTGACCCTCCTCTTTTCATTTTTCACCAGGTAAACTCCTACCAGCCCTGGACAACTCAACAACAAGCAAAGTTAATGTCTGAAAAAGTTTTAATTTCTCTTGATTCATGAGCTTTCTACGAGGCCTTTCTTGAAAATTTGCGTTGGAAATTAAACGTCTTTCAAAAGAAGTGAGCACACTTGGTTCGAACTCTTCTTTATTTTTTAACATTTTTGAAAGAAGTTTGTCAAGCTCGTGTAGAACGTTGTTTTCTTCACTGATTGTCTGACGTTTGTGAAAAAACCAAACTTTCCAAGCTCTTGGACATCATTGTTGCTGAAACCTTTCAGTTTCATTGATACCACATAGCTTGCTTGTCTCACACTGCAAAATTCTTCACAAGATATCATGCCCGTACGCCATCTTCATCTTTTAACTTTTACGACGATCAGCCTAATCTTTTTCGCCACCACCACCAAATTAACCAATCAATGTTCGGTAAGATCGGGCAAATGTGAGAAAAATATTTGTGCTACTGTGAGCATAGAGAGGACACCCTATTGTGTGAGTGACGCTCATAACTGTGCCACAGCTGATTAATGATAGTTGGTTTAAAAAGTGACTTGTTTTCTGACCCATCATACGCGACCTCCCTGCGCGGTCTTTCCTCACTCTGCCCTTTTGGCCAGTCAACCTTAAGCAAAGTACACAGTTTTCTGAAAAACTTCAACATTTGAGCATAAAACAACCCAGTTTGCCCATAAAATGCCAAATTGGGTGGGAAACCCGACAAAACACGAATTTTAGCATTTTTTATTAACCCTTTGACTCCTATACCCGCCAAAACCAGCCGTGCAGAGCCACGTCCCTTGTACCA
>JAEMWC010001252.1:165000-185000 GCA_016490735.1 Pachyseris speciosa | reverse complement strand
AGGAAGTACCTTTCTTAGAAAACAAAAGTGAAACGGATTTCCTATCTTGCGAACTACAATTGTGTCTCACATTGATTAACATCATTGCCGATGGGAAGTGAGAAAATTTATTCCAAAACGCCGGACCTGTGTCAGTTAACAGCCTGGGGGGCAATCCAACATTAACCTCACCTCCTTTCGGACATCTTCAGCTTCCATCCTGATTAAATTAACACCTAATTCACAAAGACAGGTAATAATAATAATAATAATAATAATAATAATAATAATAAATAATAATAGATAATAATTTAGAACTTATATAGTGCATTTTCCATGTGTATATGATCAAATGCGCTTTACAAGGGGATGAGCAAAAACCTCTCGGAGCAGAGAAGAGAACCAACAACAAACTCAACCCACATATCACGTCGAGTCCGGGCCACATTGGTGGAAGGCGAGTGCTCTCACCACTGCGCCATACCTGCTCGTCACAAGTATCCCCTCAAGTATCCTCCAACGCAGTTGGTTGAGGAGGCTTTCATAAAGAAAACTAAAATTTACATAACAATGCCACTTCGAGCTTAAAACGCTTCGTGTCAAATTGGTTTGAGGTTTGCTTACTGATTATCTTGGTGCAAGATACGACAATGGATTCATCGAGGAGCAGTTTCGCGCTTTGTCTTTTTCTTCTTATTCGCGGCATACCAGGTAAATAACATGTGTTATTTTGTTCTTAAGAGCTGGAGTACTGCTTCTCGTTTTGAAAAAAAAAAAAAAAAAAAAAAAGAAAAAACCTCATGTTCGAATTCTTAAGATTTATGACAGCCGACACTATTAGAGATAATGTTCGCCTTTTTGAGCTAAAGCCCAAGAATAGGTTATTTTCTTCTCTAAATCGGCGAGAATTTGAACCACATTTCAAATAAACCAAAGAGGACGAATTTTAGTGATTTCTAGACGGACGAAGAGGTTTTTAGTTGATTTTTGCACAAGAGAACGACAAAACTTGCAAAACGTGGGCAATAATTCATAGTGCAATCCTCTTCTTGGGCAATCATACCTAAAAATCAGATCCAAGGCACTTTTCTTGTAACCAACACAAGCGTGTAGCTAGGACTATTGAAAAATTATACTTTTTGCCATGAACGTAACTCTAGCTAACCATCATTCCTGTATAGTTTTCGTTGATTTTTGCATGGGAGAACGGCAATAATTCATGATGCAATCTTCTTACATCCTTCAGAGCTAGAATGGGCGATCACGTGAAAAGGTAAAAGTCAGATTTAAGGCACTATTTTGGTAAGCAACACATGCGTATAGCTAGGACTTCAGACGCAGCTGTCCACGCTTGCAACCCTAGTTTTTCGGGATTCGATCATGTTGGTGCCTCGCAAAGCCAACTTTTTTCGCGTAGTATCACCCGGTCTTCCCTCTGTAAGTTTAATTTTTATTTATTATTATTTTTTTAAATTTAGTTTATTTTTTGGTTTATTTTTATTTCTATTTTTCTATTTTTATCCTACGCATACAAGAAGCATTATCAATATATTAATTCCACTTCGCTTTTATCGGCATTTATAATTAAGAGCCAATAGCTTTACTCTAAACAAAATATTTGGAGAGTTTTAAATTTTGAAAATCTAATTCATTTGTCTAAGATTCAATATAAGAAAGTCAGAAAATTTCGAAGTGCAATTTACAAAATTCATTATTTTCCATTAAAAACGTACGGAAGTTATTATATCTATAATACCTCGCTATTATTGCAGCACTTTTCGCACTATGAAGGTGCGTCATTTTGTAGAAGAAGCTTCGGGGTTTTCAAAACAGATTTTTTTCCTTCTGAATAAACGGCTTTTATTTCCTACCATGTTGTTATCGTCGCCCTCATGTTGACCAGAGAAAAGTCATAAAAAAGGCGAAAGAATCTTAGATTCTGAACGAAGAAGAATTAAAAGGCAACGCTCAAAATAACGGACGTGAAATGTAATCATTTTCGCATTTTGTCGCGCATGCGTACAACCTCCCTAATTTATGTTTAAACAGATCGTCTTCAAAACAGGTTCATTAAAGAGTCGGCGGATGCAATAATCACTCGCCTGTTTTCCATTCTCTCCCCACCTCCGAGTGTCAGTCAAAACTCCCCCTCAAAGTAATAATAAAGAATTTTTAATTACAAGCAACTGCCAGGGCTACGAAAAACAATATAAAACACTAGCACACGTTAGCACTTCCTTTCCTGTCCTCTGCAAAACGAGAACTTGAAATTCTCAAATTCAACATTTTGTGAAGAACGAAAGAACATGATTCTAAGTTAGTTCGATCTTAACTTCAAGGTCAAGGAACAATAAAGTCCCTGGATGGTTCGCCCACATTATGCAAGTTCAAAATAGCTAGGAGAATCCTGACGCCATTAGAACAAAATTCATTTATGAAAATGAAATGATACCTTCAGGCATACCTTAAGGCATGAATTTCTAAACCCGCTAGGTGAAAACAGTAGGGAGCTTTAGCAACGGCGACGGCTAACTCTTTCGTGATTATTCCAATTTGTTTAACTTGGAAAATGATGGCGAACTATCCAGGGACTACGAACGGCATTAAGGTGGACTTAAGGTGAATTGGAGTGAAATTTTAAGGATTTTAAAGAAGGGATTAAAATGCACAAAAATGTTTTGAAACACCACCAGACAGTTGACACCCC
The DNA here is from genome assembly GCA_016490735.1 of Pachyseris speciosa. Lineage (NCBI taxonomy): Eukaryota > Metazoa > Cnidaria > Anthozoa > Scleractinia > Pachyseridae > Pachyseris > Pachyseris speciosa. Next base: position 182,314 of record JAEMWC010001252.1, on the reverse strand, counting down.
ACAAGGGCACTGACGGTTGCTGGGGAACTGTTTTGGTGTCCATTTACTAATCTTCCACTTCAAATTCCAATTTTAAACCTTCATTAAATCTTCAATATTCCCTATTTCCCTGAATTTAACTAATCCTTCTAGAAAAATTATCACTTCTCAAATATGCCCAAAAATTACCAAAAAATTCGCAAAATATTCTACAATACAGCTTCGTGGGATGAGCATAGAGATTTTGGATTGCTTAAAATGCGAAAGAGATATCAACGTCAAATCCATGTTCAGCGACGCAAAAACGGTGTTTAGGTTAAGTCCCGCCTTAAAGGAAGGAAAAAGAAAGAAAAATTTACCGTCATGCGCTCACCTTCTCGAGAATACCTGAAATTTGGTCATTTCACGTTGTTGTTTTGCAGAGGACGGTAAAGAAATGTACCAAAATGTAAAACGCACGTGCAGAGTCATTGTTTTTACTCATTAAACCTTTTATTTTGTGGCGTTCTCGTTGTCGTTGCAGTCCTCGTTGCTAAAGCCGCGGCTACACGAGCGAATTTTTGCTTGCGATAGTGATCCGATTTTTTGTAAAATTGTCGCGTCGCCGGCGCGCGATGAAAATCACCCGTGTAGCCACCCTCGCACAGGTGATGCGACAGCTCAAAAAATCGCAGAAAAAGAATCACGAAAAGTAAACTCATTCAATTTCTCGCGATTTTTTTCTTGCGACGTTCAAGGGTGGCTACACTTGCGATTTTCATCGCGCGCTGGTGACGCGACAAAATTTAAAAAATCGCATCACCGCCGCGAGTGAAAAATCGCTCGTGTAGCCGCGGCTTAAAGCTCCCTGCAGTGAGTAGTAGAAGGAGGGGATAATTGCATGCTATCGGTTACACCGAGCCGTCGTTGTGTAAATTCACTAATTAGGCCGATTATATTGCCCCTGGGGAGATTCTCTCTGAACACCAGTAAGCAATTACCCCTTGACGAGTTTCTGGCCAGCTGGGAAAATGTAGGGAAAACGTTTCTCGGGCAACATCTGTAAACGATCATATTTTGCGAACAGTTATCTTGGAATCAGGTAATTCTGGGTCTTAAATTTACAGAATGATTAAATTTATCGAAGACTGTCTCCAAAGGTAACAATTTCCAACAGCATGGTTATCGAGTCAAAAGAGTTTGATGTCATGATTATACTGTAAAACAGAACTAGAACCATTTCAGCATAACCAGCTTTCTTTTGGTTTAAATCAAAGGTGTATACTGGTTGTTGTCTAGTTTACTTTTAGAAATTCGCACGCAATCCCTTCCGAAACAGGAAAACTGTAACAACAATCTAACATCAAGCCTACGACGTTTATGAAGAGAACCGCAGACACAGTCAATGCGCAAAGACGAGAGTTGGAATTAATTTGCCTACGACTCAATAAAAGAAAGTCTTAGAATTTGGGGTTGCAATTTGCAAAATTAATTATTTCCTACTAAAAACGCACACAAGTTTATTACAAGTATAACATATCTCCATTTTTGCACTACTCTTTCGATCTATGAGGATGCGTTGTTTTGTAGAAGATACCAAAACTCGTAGTCCAATGCTAGTAGCTTGATTCCAAATCTAAATTTTGAGGCTTTTGGGTTTTGATAACAGAATTAATTGAATTATGTTGTTTGCCACTTTGATGACCAATCACATCAACGATCAGAGTATTAATACCATCACCTGACGTTACACAAATCACGTGACTCTGATGATGACTTATTATTATTATTGTTAGAAATGTCTACTGGTTTCGTGATCTGAATACTAAAAAATTTTGTCTGACAAAAATAGCTTGTATTAATGAATAACCATTTAGGCTTAGCACGTAACCGTACGTTACCGCATAATAAGCCTAGCAGCTGCCTCCTGCTATAGAACAGTTTTAAGAAACAAAATAATTATGAGTTGGCAGATGCTAACCAAGCTAGGTGAGGTGCGGAGATGGCTTCAATCTCGAGTATTTTGCCTTCTATTCCTTTCTTCAGATGTTTTCTCCTTGGGTGCGTGTACCATCTTGTATTTCACATCGGTAAGGTGTTCCTGCTTAATATGTTTCAACGTAGTTTGTGTATGGGCGGCTATCAGCGATATTAACAATAAGGAATACTTGGGAAGTGTTTCCATATTTAGGATATTTTCGCTATTCACGGTCACGCAGAGCGAAATCAAGGCGGGCCATCGTTCTGCCTCTGTGTAACTGAGTATCTCTTTCGAAGATGTTAATAGAGGGGGGCGTTGGGGTTTCGGTTTTTTTTCGGTTTTTGCACCGACTAACCTCGGTTTTTCGGTTTTCGTGTCTGTTACGTTTTGCGGTTTTTGCTTTTATTAGCATTTGGTTTTCGGTTTTCGGCCAAAATACAAGCAGTTTTTCGGATCTGGTATCCAACGTGGTTTTCAGTTTTTTCCTATTTGGTTTTTGTGTCTTTCGGACCACATCAGCACCGATGGCAGCGATTCACAAGGCTAGTAGAATAGTTAGGGACATTCTACCAGTAATTTTCTATTTGAAGCAAGGTTGCGACTTGGAAGGGCAGTGAGGTTCAATAATCGACACCTGTTTTAAAAAGCGACTCAAGTACTATTATCTTACGACAGTAAATGACGCATTAAGTTCCCTTTGACGACCAAAACAGTAAGGCAAACTATGCAATCGCATGTTAAACCATTTTACAATCAAACTGACAGGTCACGGGTGACTTATTGCTGCAAGATTTCAATTGATCTCTGAATTCATGACTTGAAATTCTTGATTTTGGAGGTTTTCAGAGCTATAGGATAGCTTTTTGCGATTGCAAAATCCCTAATTTGAACAGAGACTAGAAGATATACCTGATCAGGTCCGTAGGGAGGGGGGAGTGCGACGGGTCCCTACGCACTCCCTCAGGGGCCGCGAAAGTCCGTTTACTAGATTTACTAGTGATTAAAAGGAAAGTAAGCTAGTTACAAAAACTGTAAACGGAAAGTAACTGTAGCACTTGTGCCCTGACACGCTTATTGTGTAGTTTGAAATGAAACCCAATTTAATGAACCGTTTTTATTTTAGTTAATTGTCCACTATGTGACCCCTTTCTATGTCTAGTTGTTACTATTCAATTGGTGGAAGAAGCCAAAATAGGAAAGACACAATACCGCTGCAAAAGCCTTGAGGGATTGGAACCCAAATCTTTACGTCCTCTTTATAATGGTAAATGGTAATGGTAAATCTTTATTTAAACACGGTAAAATTCATCAGGTACAGAAAGGTACAGAAAGGTCTTGAAGACTGTTGCAAAATTTTTATATGCCAGCCACCAGCTGCGAATGTGAAACTGGGGAGCTCTAAAGCCCCGGCTACACGTTCAAACATTGTTATAAAACATTTGTTGGATGAACAATGTTAGAACGTGTAGCATGCATGTTTGATGACGTTTGTTCAACATTTTTTGTTGGAAGAATGTTTTGATTTCGATGAAACATTTTCTCCAACATACAACAAATGTTGAAGCGTGTAGCCTCCGTTTCAACAATGTTGCATTGCAAAGACTAATCAGAGTTAAAGGCCCAGTCTCCAATCCGAAAGCCTAATGGCAGAGGTGGAAATTGTTGAAGTCAGACTGCCAAAGCGACGTGTTTCCAACAATGTTATATGCGTATCCAACATTGTTAGAAGCGTTCTTACAACAATGTTGGGATGCGTTCTTCTAACAATGTTAGAACGTGTAGCCGGGGCTTAAGACGGCTCCATACAGAGCCAGCATGGCTCAAGGAAAGCTCTCTTCACCTGCGTTAAGATGCACATTCACTACGATACATACATCAGTCTGGGAGAAGTGGTAGAATTGTTTGCCCAGCAGCATTCAAAGAGGCTTGAGTTTGGCACACTACTCAAGGATTAAGCCCAAACTCGATTTCAGTCGACCAAGAAATTCTTCTTAAATATTGACGTTTTACGTTTGATTTTGATCGTCTGATTTTCTATGTAACGGCCTTCGAAACGCACAAAATGTAATCTTAGACAGTCTAATTTTTCAAAATTTCCTGGGGAGGCATGCCCCCAGACCCCCCTAGAATCTAACGCCTGCGGCTCTCGTTATCTCGAGCCTTCGGCGCCCAAACGCACCTCCCTACTCAAAAACCTGTCTACGGGCCTCCTGATTTACAAATAGCATCCATAAAAAGCGTGATAAAATTTAAACATAGTTTATTAGCAGTTTAGTATGTATCCTCCCCGTGTCTAAAATGTATCAGGTCGATTAAGGTTTGGGAAATTCGGGTCTGTAAATTTTCGGTTTTGGTAGTTTTGTATTCGGTTTTTCGGTTTCGGATACTTTTTTGAGCGGTTTTTCGGTTTCTAGTAGACCCAAATGCCCCCCTCTTAACACTCTCAGAAGCTTGCATTTACTATTGACCAAAATCAGCCGGGCTATCAGGCGTAAGGTGGAAATGTCTCCTTAAACTTCTGTAACGCGGGAAAATTGTTTCCCTCTGCTTCTGCCCATTGAGGCCGACTAAGAATTAGATAACCATCAGCAGCTCATGCAAGTCATACTTTGTTTTCGCAAATTCCTGCAACTCAAATTATTCCAGCCGATCAACCGGGGTAAGTTCAGTTCTATGAATTTTCTTGACACGGTGGTAGAACGATTGACATTTCTGGCAAAAGTTCTTAAGAGGTGAAAAAAAGAGACTGTTTCGTTGGAATTTACTTAGCGGGCACTAAAATCAAAATAAAATATTCTTGGTTTTAACGAGGACCTAACAGTCCGGCGTTGCGACTTACAAACTTGTGCCGCACTCAAATTCCGGATCATTGGAATTAGGAAATATTGGTTTTAGAGGAGCGGGTCAAACCTCTCGGAGAAAGGACGAAAACCAACGACAAACTCAACGTAAACGTGACGTCTAGTCTGTGAATCGAACCTGGGACACATTAGTGGGAGGCAAGTGCTCTCATCACCGCGTCATCCCTCGTCTCCCTGTAATACTGCGGCCGCAGAGCAGTTAACACAAATGTCAATCAAGTTCGCAGAAATAAGCGGCCCTAAGTTTTTAAGTGTAAATGTAAATCTCAAGGTTTAATATGTTCTTGTTTTTGGTTTTATTTTTTCTTTCTGGTATTTGGTATTTTCTTCTTTTTCCCTCCTGACCAAAAGACTGCAGTTCTCATTTATAGTCGGTACTCTCTTATTGAAGCTTTAATTAATGTAACCAGGAAGTCAAATCGTGCCCTGCTTTGCGCTTCCTGTGATTTTACTTGAATGCTATTCTGAAGGCTTTGCAAACTGAATTTACCATAAGAAAGCCGCGCTCGGTACAGTTTTTGTGGTTTCATCTTAATGAAAAGAAAATGCAACAAAAAATCATCTTTAACGTTTTGGTATTTTCTTCTTTTCCCTTCCTGATTTAAAGACTGCAGTTCTGATTTATAGTTGGTACTGTTTAATTCACTGTTTATTGAAGCTTCAATTAATGTAACCAGGAAGTCAAATCGTGTTTCACATGGCCGCGGTTTGTGTTTCCCCACTACTTTTACCCAAGTAAACATTATAAACGTAATTACTGGTCTCCATATTTGTCGAGAAGTCAAAGGAGACAGAGAAGTGAAACTAACTGCGTCCAGAGGAATACGGTTCTTGTTATGATTCTCTGGTCGCTTTATATCCGTTGACATTATTTTAAAGCTATTTTAATGCCTCACCGCCGGTGGATACGTAGTTAATTAAGTTGAGAAACTCCAGTCAATCAATCAATAACAACTTAAGTGGCTAGTCTTCTAAATTAGCCTGCATGCAGGCTCTTCATTTGGGCAACACAAAGAGGTTTTTTGCTTCGATTAAGGACTCACGGTCAAAAGCTACGGGATTGGGGCGAACGAGACCCAATCCCTAGACCCAACCCTTAGCATTTGACTGAGCGCTAACCTCTGTGAAATGCCCAAATGAAGAGCCTGTATGAGGGCTAATTCTAGCTGACCACCCTGTGTCTATCAATCACGGACACTGTGTATATTATTGGTGTGGGAGAAAGAGCAGACCACAACACCGTAAACTACGGAGCGGTTAGGGTGATGGATTTCGATGCGGTTGCCCCGGGTTCAAATCCCGCTCTGGCCGCTAACTGGTCTTGTTCTGGGTAGTCCCTGGTTTAAGTCCTCGGTCATCCTTGTAATTTGCCTCCGGCCAGTTGGGATTCTTATCACGTTCAGTTTATTTGCATTACTTGTTTGTATCATTATTTGTGGGCCACAATGGAAACTACTGGGCTACCAGTAATTGTGTCACCCCTATAAAGTCTGGGCCGTAGCCAGACGAAGATTGCCACCGAGGCAATGGGTACAAAAAGTACTCATGTACAACGTCTTAAAAGAAACATCTAGACATGCTTCGCCTCTGTGAAACTACAAAGACTGCTTACTTTTTCGTAAGACACGCACACAAAGAGGGAAAAATATAACTTAAAAAATAACCCTTTCACCACCGAGGGGGTCCTGTATAGATTTTACTCTGGCTAACGCCAAACGATTTTACTCCTCAAAGGGAGGCCTGTTGGTGGTGAAAGGGTTAAATTCAAACTTTTTACCGAGGCAAATGCCTCGGTTCGCCTCATGTTAGCTAAGGGCCTGAAAGTGGTATCATTATTATGCAGCAGTTAAAACTTTTGTATGCTATATACAGTTAAAATAGTATGACGGGGCGCTTGAGCGTAGCCCGTTAACTATAGTGGAAACTTGATACAGCGATATAAACTTATAATATAAAATATATATAAAAATTGGCACTATGAATAGTGCTCCGAAAGAAGAAAAAGAAGAAACAAAAATGGATAAACACTTTAGGACCTAAAATTGTAATTATAAAAATCTTTAAAATTCTCTTAAACATATTACTTATTCAGCTATAAAAACAAAATTCATTGACCGGTCACTTCATAACTTTAAATGTCCAGACAATATTGACTGGAGAGGGGTAATAAATAGAAAGCTATATTCATTGTTCATGTTGCAACTTTAAGCGTCCGAGAGATGTTTAGTGTTCCTGAAATTACAGCCTTCTGCATGTTATGAAGAACTCACTTACTCTTACTTACGATCAACTCTTTCAGCTCGACTTCTAAGTCTCGGTACCATCCCCCTAATACGTCCATTATGATATTATCTTGTTTCACTTCATATCCTTGGCACTTCTGCTTTAATTCCCAGTCTGCTTTAATTCTCCTCCTTCTTTTTCTCCCGATTTGTAACCCATACGAAAAGAAGCCTGAAAAATTCAGGACTTCAACGAGGTTTGAACCCGTGACCTCGCCATACCAGTGCGATGCTCTAACGAACTGAGCTATGGAGCCACTGACGTTGGGAGCAGAGCAATTGTGGGTTCATGTGTTCTCATGAAAGAGAAGAGTGTGAATGATGTATATGAATTAAATCATATATGAGCAGCGGAAATGAAATCAAATGAAGAATGATCCGCGCAGTTGTGAACGCAATTTATGCAACTGCGAAAAGAAGCCTGAAATTGAAAATCGACCTGCTCCCAATGTCAGTGGCTTCATAGCTCCGTTGGTTAGAGCATCGCACCGGTATTGCGAGGTCACGGGTTCAAACCCCGTTGAAGTCCTGAATTTTTTTTCACCTGTAATGAACTGTTTGAGGAAATTAATTTTTGTCACAAACCATGCACCTAGAGCGTCAGTCACTCAAGTCAATCATTCTGTCATTCACTGAGCACCTTTCTGAGGATTCGCGCAGATCCCAGCATGCAGATCTTTTGAATCTCTGTCATAGTAGCTCTCTCTGATACTTTCTTGATGTCTTTTACCATACCCTTCTTCACTGTACCAAGCGCACCAACAACAACAGGGATCACTATAGTTTTCATATGCTACATTCTCAGTATTTCTAGTTCTAGGTCTTTGTTTTATTATTTTTATTATTATTATTATTATTTTGTCGCAGATGTCATATGTGAGAGCCTGGAGTGTGAAATAAACAACGCTCGATCCCTGTCACATGACTGTGACGATGGTAGTATGAAGATGGTCGATCCAGACTCTAAAGCCGACAACTGCGCGATCGGAAATGGCCAAACAACTTATGGCAAGACATGGAAACAAGTCAGCAAAAAGTTAAAATCCAAAGCTGGCTTGGTTTTGAAGACAAGAAACTCGACAACCCGCGTATACTTAACACGTAAATATCTCCTTTCTCGCTCCCATTGAATAATGATGATGGTGATGATGATGATGATGATGATGATGATGATGATGATGATGATGATGAATAAAAAATGACATTGACGTGGACATGGACAATGACAGAGGCAGTCAGGGAGTGGCAGTGGCAGTGACAATGACAATCTGATGACAATGACAATGACAGTGGCAGTGGCAGTGGCAATGATAAGCCTTAAGAAAGATCTCAGTTGATTTTCCCTTTTCTTTCTTTTCTTTTTTTACTGTTTGAGCATTTTATTTATTTATTTTTTATTTTTATCTTTCATTTTGTACTGTCAATCAAGTCAGTTTTATGTATTTCCGGTATTACCGAAATATCATTGCATAAATTCCCCATTCCAGTGTAAAATGTGTACCTGAAGAAGGCTGGTTTGGCCAGCCGAAATATAGTACAAAGAATTTAAAACCATGCTTCGTTGTATCGGTCTCTGCTTTCACATTCTTTGTTTTCTATACCACACCGATTAGATCACCAGTTTGGTCCAACTTAATTATCCCAGCAGGATTATTGTCCACGGTTGCTTGCTTGAACATTTAATAATCATCTGGGGTTGATTTAATCCCATAACGTTTAGTCATTGGGAAAAATGTCCCCTATACGCAATAACATAAATTGTTCTGCTTCTTTTCGTAGCTACACTGAATCTAACTAATGATAATGGTTCGCCAAGGAGTTTATATTCAGAAGAAACAACGAAACTGGAATGTCATTTCGAAGGAAGGCCCCTTCCTCGTGTAGTTTGGCACAAGGATGGCAAGGCAGTCATCAATGGAACTAAAGGGTTTTACCACACAGAGAAACTGTCAGAGGATTATCAGGATGCTGTAGAAGCTACTCTTTTTATTCCTGGCCTTGAGGAAAACGAAGGAAATTATACTTGCACTGCAAATAATAGTATTTGCCACCAGTCGAGTAAACCGCAGCATCAAGTGTTTACGGTTTACTATCAATGTAAGTAATCTCTTACATTTTAATTTTGGTTAGATGAATTAAAGTTGGAAACGTCAGAACAACGATTTGCTCTGAATGAGAAATACCACAAACTGGCTGCTTATCTCTGAGCCACAGGTAGCCGAAAAAACGAAGAGTTTTCCTTATGGTACGATCGATCGATCGATCGTTCACGTTTAACGTAAGCAGTTGTCTGGAAATACCGATAGTTTTGTATTAATGATGAAATATATAGGGATTTAAGTTCAAAATATGGTCGGCCGTCAAACAAAATTCTCCGAAACGTGAAGGAAAAATCACCGTGTTGAGCCACAAGAACGACAAGGCCCCACAAATAAGTGACTTTTTTCTTTTTAGGTATTCCCATGCATTATTTTTCAAAAAACGCTTACACTAAAAGTAGAAAAGTAGAAGCGGTCGCACAGTAAATTCACAGTTTGTGTGGGCAACCTGTGGTCTAACCATTTCCAAGCTTTATCTGATACTGTTGTTATGTTGCTATGTATACTGATAATTGGCCATGTTCTAAACGATTAAGGGCCTGGGAACGAATCCAAACTTCACTGAAAATCGATTCTCATATGAAAGGATATCTCATAATAAGTACTTTCCGCACGTTTGACCATGTTTGGTCGAAAAGTCGCTAATTGACATGCATTTAGATCTTTTAAAAAAAATCCCATACAAATGTCTCTATTTCGGAAAGTTTGTCCCTCTAAACCATACAAAGCCTCTAATTTTCACAATTTTCAAAAGCGTTTGTCTCAGCTCCAATTCAAGCGAACAGCGTCAAATTGGTAAGGTGACCATGTTTGAGATCCTCTTTCATGCAGTGTAAACATTTTTTTTCCAATCGATAAATTTTAAAACTCATTCCCAGGCCCTCACTCGTTTAGAACATGGCCGATTGAACTCGTCTATTTATTAAGGTCCACTAAGAATACAAGCAACGGACTCAAAGATAGACACCACCGTCTTTTCCAACACCACTTTGAGTTGCTTGATTGAGGACGAACATGACTTTTGTGGTTTGAAATGGCTCTTCAATAACAGTCCGCTGCCATCGAAATCCAGTGACAAGTATAATGAAACAGAATTAAAGGAGACTTCCAGCAGATGCAAGAAAGTCTTCAGCCTCACCGTGATGAACGTCACTAATAATGACGAGGGGACGTATAGTTGCCATCAGATCTGCAAATTCACTGAAAGATGGCACAAAACTTCAGATAACATTAACTTATATGTGTACGCACAACCAGGTAAGAAACTCTTTTTAAGTACTATGTTGAGTACCAAGTTTGATTGTAATTGGTAATTGGGTTGGCTGGTTTACTGATTGAAGGGGTTAATACTTTCAAAACTGTCGGCCATGACGAATCTTCAAGTAATTAAGTGGCAGATTGAAATGTTTAAACATAAAGAGTTCAAAGAGCACTGATTACAAGCTTTTCTGGCATTCAATTTTTCGTTCCAGATACTTCAACTGCTTCACCATCAAGTGAGTATGAAATCACCTCATCTCAGCCAGTATTAGAAATTTCAGTTCAGTGCCTTATAGCCTTTTATATAATTGCAAAATCAATGCGCGCGCCATGATTGGTCAAACAGCTATGGTTTATTGTTCCAGTAAATTCATGGAAATTTCACGCGTCTTCTGGATTATTATATAAAAGCCATATATCACAAGTTTCTATGATTCATAGGCGTGATAAACCACTTGGGATGTTGGAAGAATGCTCGAAGAATCCGTCACACTCGGCTGCGGCTCGTGATTTACGAATTCTTCGAGTGTTCCTCCAACATCCTGCGTTGTTTATCAACCTATAAACCATAGAAAACTTGTGGTGTATTACTTAAGTAACCTCAGAACATACTCCTCAGAATGTTTGGCTGGGGTTTCCGTTTTTAACGCCAAAATGCTACAGATCGTGGGTCCATTTCAAGACCGGGCAATTGTAAATATGAGGCGGGAAATTACCCTGTCATTTTCCCCTGAAGACGAAAAAACGAATATCCGAAGATGTTTACCGGTCTGCTCTCATATGTACCTTGAAAACAATTCCAATTTCAGACCAGGGGATAAAAACTACACCCCACAGCTAACGAAAATGGCAAAATCTATGCTCCTAATTTCTGACCAGAGTGCTCTAGACGCATAAAAATATTGGAAGTTTCAACCAAAAATTGAAAGTCATCAGCAGTTCCTAGCAACAACTAGAGTGCTGCAAAAACCTAATCAATTGAGTTACTTCATATACTCCATCATCCTTTCCCAAAACGAGGACAGCGAGTTTGGTCTGCAAACTAACCAGCTATTTACGGTACTCACACTTGGCCTTTAAATGCTGGATTAATGAGTGCGTGTTTTGGGGGTCTTGCCAGAATAACTGGCTACGAAATTCAGCATGAGGCCACCCATCTCAAATGAACGCAAATTGAGGGCAGTTTAGACTCCTACGAAATGTTGTATCCTCACGCCTTCCCACCAACACCGTTTTTACATAAGGCTCTTTTAATCTTGCGAGGCTTGCTGAGTATCTGATTTGGGAAAAAAATAGCACGAAATTTTACTTTAAAAATTCCATTGTATGTATGTATGTATGTATGTATGTATGTATGTATGTATGTATGTATGTATATATATATATATATATTTTTTTTTTTTTTTTATTATTAATAGAGGAGTACCTTATGTTGACGAACTAATGAACCGTTTAATTATTTTCTCAATCAGGTCCCTCAGGAAAAGTTCCCCCAAGAAAGTGGATCTTCCCAGTGATTATCAGCATATCGGCATGCGCGATCTTTGCTCTGATCATAGCTGTCGTTGTTCGTTACGTCATGAAAAAACGGGCATACAAGAAAATTGAACGTAAGTTGTGAACCCTTCATTCAAACATCGATAAGTAAAGTGATCGCAATTTGCGTGCACAAAATCGGCTTCCTCCCAGGGGGTCTCGTCGCCACGCAACCGTACACCGCCCAAATAGTCAGCAAATTCTTAGCCTGTGTGCAAACGTCTCCTTTGTTGGACAAAGGAAATAGGAGACGTCAGTACGCAGGCTAGAAAATTCTTGACACATAAAAAATAGGGTGCGGATGGCCACATCTCTTAACCAGAATCCTTGATCCAATTTAGCGGCTATCTCTGGAAAAGGCTCTACAGCCAGTCTCTAACAAATTTCGCACTCCTCGCCCATTACGTCACATTCTTGTCTCCTGTCATGAATTTAGATTGGGGAGGGGCTGAGGAGTGTTAAAAAAATCTATAATATATTTATTAAGGCCACTAAAAGCGTGTTAAATTCGACACAACAGTGAGATCTGGAGTGGAGTTTTCACGCAATCTAAATTAAAAGAGCTTTTGACCACTTTTTTTTCAATTGCTATTTGGTGCGAGATTTCAAAGAAGTTCTTTTCCTTTTACTACAGTGACTATTCTTCTAATTTTCCGCGTTATAATTGGACAAGGAAAGGTTTCTCTGACACAAAAGCTCGAGATCTAGACTGCCAGTAAATATACTTTTGTGTCCTAGATGAATTTTGAATTATTTTGCTTCCTTAATGAAGCTTGAATCCATCTATCTCCGACGTATTCCCATTTCGGAATCATTATAGTGCAAGTCCATGCCTTTTCAAAGTTTACTTTGTTTTTTTTTTGTTCATCAAAGTTTTATTATCATTGTTTTATTAATCATTTTCAAAGTTTACTCTTTGCTAAGCCAACAATAGATTGGTCGAGGAGGTAGTGAATTTGCTCTTCAATGATTTTGCGATCTTTCCTCGATGTAGGTCTTGCTGAAGAGGGAATCACAAACAGCAACTTGTTTATCAGCTACAGTTCAAAAGACTTTACCTGGGTTAAAGAAAATCTGATCGCCCTCCTGGACAAACACTCGATCCCTTACAGCATTCACACCCGGGACTTTGAGCTGGGAAGGCCCATCGTCCAAAACATGGCGGACAGCGTGTATAATAGCCGCCAAGTGCTGATTGTGTTGTCCGACAACTACCTCGCCAGCAACTTCTGTCGTGAGGAGCTGCACATGGCTGCGCAGAGGGCGGAAGACACGGGAAATTCGTCGGTGATTCTTGTAATAATCAACAAGTTCAAGAAAAGCCGATTGCCCGGTGTTTTGAGAAATAAGGCTTTGCTAGATTTTGAGAAGCACAAGAGGAAGCAAGATTGGGAGAAGAAATTGTTGCACGCTATTTTCGGAGCTAAAACTGTTAGTGTTTAGAGGGATACAGATATGTATAAAATAGTGCAAAAAAAACTCAGTATCGCTGATAGTAAGCGCTGAAAGGAGCGCCTAAAACCAGACCTTCTTTTGCGCGCGTGGCTTGAAGGTCAAATTCCTATAGGTACGTGCTATGTCTTATCGTATGCCCCTGTTGGGCTCTCTTCGCGCTTTATTGGCAAGAAATCCGGTAAAGACCCGCCCGAGTCAGAGCTGAAAACAAAACGTACGCCTCAAAGCAAAACGACTCAAAGGAGACAAATTTGACGAGCATAAGATTTTTATTTAAACTATGAAGCGACAGAAAACAAAATTAAAATTTGTAACTTCATAGCCAGGCTTTGTAATCCTAAGACCTTTTAAAATCTGTGTTTTCCATGAGGAGCCTCAAATTGGTCATACGATAAGAAAATCTCCGCCATCCACCCCAGGATGTTCCTACCGATTGTCAATTTTATTGAGTTTTGTACATTCTAAAAGAGATACCATCGCTCTTGTATGAGTTCCAAGAGATACGAGTGATTCTTACGACGTTTTGTATTCGGTGCTGCCATATATAGGGTCGATTCTTAGGGTCTATAATGACCATGTTACGCTGTACATGGGAACTAAGTTAACTCAACGGCAAGAAATAGACTCTAACATTGCCTTAGCTCAGACATGTGTTTTTAGGATTCAAACTTCCCGCTTTGGCCGTAGGAACCCTCATTTCTAGTTGTCTGGGATGGTTTATTTTCTGCCACCTCTGTTGCTCCCTAACATGAATTTGTGAGAACAGTGAGAGCAGTCATAAGATTCGTTGGCTTCAAATTGCAAATCAAGTTGCCAACCAAAAACAGAGCACTCCTGGAACAGCCAGAATTCAAGAACAATAGAGCGCTTTTCAGTTAACTGTTCCCTTCGATACTGCTTTGCTTTTATTGGTTAGCGCAAATCGCGCCACTTTCTAAACCAGTGCAATTTCGCGCGCTGGCTTCCGATTGGCTAATTATGCTGTTTCCTCCTGTTCTGATTGGTCAACACTTGTTGAAAAATTGAACAGTGCTCTATCTCACCTCCTACCCAAATCTCTTGGTCCATAAGAGATCTGGGTACGAGATTATGCTCTATCGCCAACTTCGCTAAATGATGGCTACAAAGCTGGTTTCCAGCGTCTCTTATAATTCAGCGTTTTCTATCAGATTTTCAAAGGTTTAAATCGTGTAAAGATTAAAATAAGATTTCTGGTAGATGTTTATTTCTACTTTTTTTCCTATTGAGGAAATATCGATATTACGATTTTAAAACGCAGAATGCAAGGAGTTGCAAAAATGCATAAGGTAATTGAAACCAAACCTTTCTTACATTTTGGTGAAAAATATGCAAGGCTTGAAAAAAATTGCAGAAATTTTAAAATATCCGGTAACAAAACAGCAATGATGTAGCTGTGTCGTTCACTGGGAGAAAAGACCTCTCAACCATGAGCGATGAGGTTCCTGACATGGTAAAAAGTTTACTATAAAGACAGGACTCAATCTTGGACCTTCATCCTACAATCCTTACTGTACAAGCTTGAAGAAACGAGCGACTCTCGAATCATTCTCGACTCCAGAGCTCTTCCCTTTTGCGCATGTCTAACTGGTTTGACGGCGGGAAGAGCTCTGGGCAACTCTACGCAGCCACCAGCTCTGATTGTTTATCAGTCGAAACAATGAAATTACTCTTCCCGCCGTCACGCCCGTTAGACATGCGTAAAAGGGAAGAGCTCTGGGTCGAGAATGCCCGCGAATGATCCGTTAGGTTCGCGATTTTGAGTGGCCTTTTCAACCAATACAAATGACCGGAAGTATAGCTAACTCTAACATGGCGCTGAACTCTAAGCATGCGCAATTCAAGCTGAGGTCGGAATTTCCATTCGCTAACCCAGTCACTCGTTTCTTAAAGACCTTGGGCACGAGATTGGAAAGGACCTCGACTGAGTTTGGTTCCATAGGAATTCCCAATCCCAATTTGTTGTTGTTGTTGTTGTTGTTGTTCATGATGTGTTTAAGGACGGCGCCTCCTATTACGAAGGTACTTTATTTAAGGTTTATGAAGATGAGGAAACAGAGAATCTTAACGAGGCTGATATTCGAATTCAAGAGACTATGAAAACCTTTTGCATTATTATTTATTTCAAAGGCTGTTAAAGCTTTTGCAGCCACTCTGAACAAGGAGCAATTTGTAGTCTTCACTCTACACTCGGATCTATAACGCGCCCATGCACGATCTATAACGCGCCCACGCACGACCCAACTACACCAAAACACGAAGAAAAACTCATGGTTTCTCCAAATTTGCTTTTTGAACTTAAGTTGCCTTTGCAAAGATCTGCATTTCCCGCAGTCACAAACAATGCCAAGATACCATCATATTTAGGGGCACCTCCAAACATGTCGACCACTTTGCAGTAGCAAACTTTTCACACTGTATTTATTGATACCTGGATCTGTTAGAGGTCAATTAGGTCAGCAGAACTGATATAGCCTTAGTTTTGAAAGCCTTGTCATAGCCACTTGGCTTTGCATTTCCACTTATTTACATCCTAGATGAGTAGAACTTTACGTGAAGCCAAATGGAGCTAATGTGCAACGAGTAGAATTCCTGGGAACGTGTTTAAACTGCTTTTCAATTTTATGATATGTTTTTGGCTAACAGCCACACTTACAATTTACGGCAGAAGGATTTCTATTAACCTAGTTTTAACACAGTTACGCACGCAAAACACTCAATCCGATATCTAGGTCCAAGACTCTGGAGCAAGATACCAAGCAAAGACAGATTGGCCACCAGTCTTAAGCAGTTCAAGACTCGGATACGCAGTCTTGATTTCAGTAACATTTTAGATGGATGTCGGTGATGATTGCTACCTTTGCAATTCGTGATTTTTTTTAATTTTCTTTCATGATTTTAGAACTTTGATGACTATGATTAGAGTTTCTGTTGTAGGTCTGTTAGTAGCTATCATCTGTTTTTTTCTGATTTTAATTCTTACTAGATTTCTAGTTCGATTCTATGTTGATTCGATTTGTATTTTTTAGATTGTATTCTAGAATAGTTAGGTGTCACCTATTAGCAGTGGGGAATCCCCTCTGCTAGATTTTGCCGACACGTTAATAAAGTCATCAATCAACAATCAATCAATACATTATACATACTTCATTATCCTTTCCCCAACGGGGCTTTTCAGGGATAATTTACAACACTGGCCGGGGGACTTTACCAGACTGCTTGTGCAGTTTACAATTAATGAAGTAACTACTGAGTGCCCCTGTAATTTGAAAATCGAATTAGGAAAGACACTAGGGACGGTCACTTTAGCCTCCTTAACGAGAAAACACATCAACAGAGGAGTTTTAGGTAATTTTGCATTTGAAGGGTTCCTCCCGCAAAGAGCGCGGAAAGACGGAGCCATGCAATCCCGTGCTTATCGGTTCAGTAATGGAAGGTTTAAGATCAGATCAAACGGTTTTATTATCTGAAAACCACCTACATCGCCACCCCCTGCCGCGAGAAAAACAAAACGACGAATACGTGTGAGGCTAACAGGCAGAAGGTTGTGTAGTCTCTCGAATGGCGAAATTGTTGTTTGTATTGGTAAAATATATCGATTTTCAATTGAGGATCGAAAGTAAAATGCGTTTGCTTTGGTTCTGCATTGCTTCGCTCTGTGATTGGTCGGCAAAACCCGCGCCACTTTCTCAACCAATGAGAAGCAAAACCAAAACCAATCGTGACTTGCATGCGCGCATTTTCTTGCGCTTTGTACCGCTTACATGTCATTGCTTCGAATTCTGATTGACTCGCTGCACTGTTTCGGTCTGTTGTGACTGGTCAGAGTAATTGGTTTGGTTTTGGTTTTAAGACACTCAATTG
>JAEMWC010001252.1:115000-160000 GCA_016490735.1 Pachyseris speciosa | reverse complement strand
GCGTTTACCTCTTCTCTCTTTTAAGAGACACATAGCCTTTAAACGATTACAAAGTTCCAGCGAAATACAGGCATTCGAACTCAAATTACGAAGAGTCGAGGGGGAATACGTAAGGCGAAAGCCAGAGGAGAGGTGTGAAGAATGATCGACGGTGTTGATGAGGCAAATGTTCTCTCGGCAAAGGTCGGCATTGAATTTACAAAGTTTATTCGAAGGGCCAGGATTACGCTGAACATCCATGCAAATAGTAAGGTCGGTAGGGAAGGCAGCAGAAGGCAGATAGAGACACAAAATGCCACGCTTGCTCCAAAGTAAAACGGCTCCCCGAGGTGAGTGAACATCACAACGTCGTGAGCACCGAAGACCAACGGTCAAATAGCACAAATTACTGGACGACCAGACGACAAGAAGCTGCCAACAGAATCCAAACCTGAATATGAACACTTCGCGGTAAGAATTAAGTCAAAACGAAGGCTTAAAAGCCCAAGAATCAATAAAATCAACGGAACTCCAATTAACATGGGAGCCATGACGGCGCGCATACATTATATTGCCAAAACAAACTGGGACAGTTTTCAATCAAAGTAAATTGCGTTTTGCATTGCTTCGCGTTGTGATTGACCAGCAAAACTTGCACCAATTTTTTCAAGAAGGGTGTTACTAAAACGAGTAACAGAGTAACGATTAACAGAGTAACGAGAAAACGAGTAACGGGCAAAAATCTCGAGGGGTTAATTTTTTTTTTTTTTTTTTTTTTTTGGATCTCTCTAAAAACATACAGAAAACAAATAACCAGTCAATATTTTTAAACTGATATCTATACATTTTGTCTCTTTTTTAATCTTCCTTACATTCGGGCCATGTTTATCACTTGACCGGGGTTCTCTATTAGTCCCACGATCTTTCCGTACAGCACTGCGTGAAAAATGGCGGGATTAAACACGAGGTGAGCTTTTCGTGTGGTTTTCACTCCTGCTTGCATTTTTGTAGTTTAAACATAGAATCTATCCCCTTATTGGTATTTTTTCGTTGCAGAGTAAATTCAACTGAGAGGATCGTTATTGATCTCACAGAGAAAAGGTTTGTTGGATTGCTTCTCACCAACATCGCACATTTTGCAATGCGACAGTAAGCTTAATTTCTGTTCAGCTGATTGACGTGTCTAGATACCCGGCAGCCGGGAACTGATTTCAAACAGCTAGATACCCGGCAGTCAGAAATTTTGACCAATTTTCTGGAAATAGCTCGTTTAATTCCCCTAAGAACATGAGATATTTGTTTAGAATCTCAAGCGATTGCAAATATTGCCTTGCGTTAAAAGTAGAAGCGACTGTCGAGCTTGGGCATAGAGTGAAATCTCAATATTTTCGGCACTTAGAAAATATTCAAGTTCCGACACACTGAGTCAACTCCCGATGAACATCTGGAGAAATTATCAACGAAACCTCACCAGAGTATTTAGTGTTTTTCTGAAATGCCAAGCAATTCTAAATAAAGGTTTAGTATTGTTGTGGACAAATTCTCCGTGCTTACACAAAGCATATTCTTTAGAATCTTCACTCACGGGCACGGCTTTCAAAATACTAGATGCCCGGCAGTCGGAAATTCTCACTGTACTTTCACGAAAATCTTTCTCGACATCTGCTGAGACTACTCGATTTCTCTGTAAAATTATGAAGAGTCTATAGTTTAACCAGATATCCCTTAGAAATATTCCTCTGAGTTACAAACAACGTAAAAAATTTGTCGACTCCACGGAAGAGTCCCTTCAACTTCCGGTGTAGCACTGCAATTGCGTGACGCAAATGCTAGGGACTTTACGATCCGGCGACGTGTATAAATAAAAGTGATGATGATGATGATGATGATAGCCTCCAGTGGGGGAGGGGAGGGGAGGGGCACTCAAGGCAAGATTGGGTGGAGGTGTGCCGCCGGCGCCTTAAAACAAAAATTTGTTCATTTCGCTACCCTGTTTAAGACAAGAGACCTTATTTTATGGCCCTGGTTCGTTTCATTTTACATACACAATATGCTTTGTGCAAGCACGAAAGCTTCATGCACTAAAATACCAAAACCTTCCTTAAGAATCGCTTGGGAGTTATGGCAACGAACATTAAATGCTCTGGGGAGGTTTGGACAATACGTTTTGTGGATATTTCCCGAGGGCTGATCAGTCACGTCACGCTCGGTGTGTCAGAACTTGAATATTTTTGAAGTGTCGAAACTATGAAGATTTCACTCTATGCCCAGGCTCGACAGTCGCTTCTACTTTTAACCCAAGGCAATATTTGCAATCGCTAGAGATTCTAAACAAATATCTCATGTTCTTAGGGGAATTAAACGAGCTATTTCGAGAAAATTGGTCAAAATTTCTGACTGCCGGGTATCTAGTTTTTTGAAATCAGTTCCCGGCTGCCGGGCAAAAAGAGGAAAAATGGCGCGAATGTAAGGAAGATTAAAAAAGAGACAAAATATATAGATATCAGTTTAAAAATATTGACTGGTTATTTGTTTTCTGTATGTTTTTAGAGATATCAAAAAAAATTAACCCCTCGAGGTTTTTGCCCGTTACTCGTTTTCTCGTTACTCGTTACCAGGAGCCCATGAATAGCAGCCTCCATATGCACTGTTTCCTTGAATCAACGTTGGCGCGTATCTTTCTATTTTTAGAACGGCTTTTTCGGCAGGAGGCTCCAATTTACTGGGAAAATTTTTTTTTTCAGTAAATTCTGCGCACAAGCATCCGTAAAAAATTGTGGCCAACGGTGGGGAGCACGTATTCTCGATCCATCTCTTAAACATTCTAAGCAGTGCGTGCGAGTTTAGAAACCCGCAGTGTTCTAAAAATGAAGAAGATACGGGCAAAGGTTGACACAAAGGGCTTGTATGGGAGAGTGAAGCTCCCATTCATGGGCTCCTGTCGTTACTCATTACTCTGTTACTCGTCTTAGTAACACCCTTTCAATAAGAAGCAAAACAAAAACCAATCGTGACTTGCACGCACGCATTTTCCCGCGCTTTGCGACGGCTACATATAATTGCATCGTATTCTGATTGGCCCATTGCATTGTTTCGGTCTGTAGTCATTGGTCAGGGTAACTACTTTGGTTTTTGGTTCTACGACACCCAAATAAAAACCGCTCTATGTGACAGTCAGACATTTGATAGTAATCAATTACTCCAGCAAACAGTAAGGCGAATGTGCAGTTCAGAAACTATCCATTCTCCTCTTATAGAATTGTTCTTGGATTGAATTAATTTCCACTTCAGTTTTGCATTTTCCCTTAAAATTTAAAAGATTTACAACACTGTCGTTACCTCCTAAGCTAAAGTTAAAACGACACTTGATTGCCAAAAGACTTTCTCAAAACAAGAGAGGACAACCTCGTTCCCAGGGTGCTCTCCTTCCTTTTCCCTCTCTCGCTCCTGGGGACGGGATGGAAAGGACCCTGGGAATGAGGTCAAACAGAGGGTCTCTTCTCATTGGCTAAATATGACTTTTGGCACTTCAAAGTGTTCATAAAATAGCTCACGTAATCCGTTGTCTTATATCATGTCTCACAGCACCTCATGACTTTTCAACAATTTTTCTGTAGCAAACTATTTCCTTTCACAGTTATTGCAACCATACTCCTTTCCTACACTTATCCAGTGGAAGTGGACCTTGTTTTTGTATCTTCACTTCACAAGACTTAAATATTTTTCTACACCACTTTCCAAGTTTTCTAGCTTGAATAATCAATATCCATCAATATTTCGCTGCACTTTATAATCATTTTCCGACCGTTTATCTTACAGATAGGTGATTCTGAATTATTTTTCTAGTCACGTTCTTCAGTTATTAAATGTCTAATAGAGACTGAGACTCCAGTTGAGTATATAAAATGAGTATATCAAATACCGTAAATGAGTCCAAACTAGGACGAAATAGCTGTCCACGCTTGTAACCCTACTTCTTCGGGATTCGATCATGTTGGTGCCTCCTAAAGCCAACTTTTTTTCTCGTAGTATCAGCCGGTCTTCCTTTTGTAAGTTTAGTTTATTTTTTGGTTTATTTTGATACGAAGCATTATCACGGGAAAGCCTGTCAAACCTACGACGCTAAGTACGGGAAACTGCGGACCGGCGCAGTCTGTGCGCAATGATTGCAGCTTTCTTCGAACCTCGCGGAAATGTCAACAGATACGTCACGCGTAAAAACACAAGTACAATATACTAATTCCACCTCGCTTTTATTGGCATTTATAATTGAGAGCCAGTAGCTTTACTCTAAACAAAATATTTGGAGAGTTTTGAATTTTGAAAATGTAATTAATTTGTATAAGATTCAATATAAGAAAGTCAGAAAATTTGGAGGTGCAATTTTCAAAATTCATTATGTTCCATTAAAAACGTACGCAAGTTATTATATTTATAATACCTCGCTATTATTGCAGCACTTTTCGCAGTATGGAGGTTCATCATTTTGTAAAGGAAGCTTTGGGGTTTTCAAAACAGACTTAATTTTTTTTGCTTCTGAATAAACAGCTTCAGTTATTTCCTACCATGTTGTTATCGTCGCCCTCATGTTGACCAGAGAAAAGTCATAAAAAAGGCGAAAGAATCTTAGATTCTGAACGAAGAAGAATTAAAAGGCAACGCTCAAAATAACGGACGTGAAATGTAATCATTTTCGCATTTTGTCGCGCATGCGTACAACCTCCCTAATTTATGTTTAAACAGATCGTCTTCAAAACAGGTTCATTAAAGAGTCGGCGGATGCAATAATCACTCGCCTGTTTTCCATTCTCTCCCCACCTCCGAGTGTCAGTCAAAACTCCCCCTCAAAGTAATAATAAAGAATTTTTAATTACAAGCAACTGCCAGGGCTACGAAAAACAATATAAAACGCTAGCACACGTTAGCACTTCCTTTCCTGTCCTCTGCAAAACGAGAACTTGAAATTCTCAAATTCAACATTTTGTGAAGAACGAAAGAACATGATTCTAAGTTAGTTCGATCTTAACTTCAAGGTCAAGGAACAATAAAGTTCCTGGATGGTTCGCCCACATTATGCAAGTTCAAAATAGCTAGGAGAATCCTGACGCCATTAGAACAAAATTCATTTATGAAAATGAAATGATACCTTCAGGCATACCTTAAGGCATGAATTTCTAAACCCGCTAGGTGAAAACAGTAGGGAGCTTTAGCAACGGCGACGGCTAACTCTTTCGTGATTATTCCAATTTGTTTAACTTGGAAAATGATGACGAACTATCCAGGGACTACGAACGGCGTTAAGGTGGACTTAAGGTGAATTGGAGTGAAATTTTAAGGATTTTAAAGAAGGGATTAAAATGCACAAAAATGTTTTGAAACACCACCAGACAGTTGACACCCCACAAGGGCACTGACGGTTGCTGGGGAACTGTTTTGGTGTTCATTTACTAATTTTCCACTTCAAATCTTCAATATTCCCGATTTCCCCAAATTTAACTAATCCTTCTAGAAAAATTCTAAAAAAAAAAATATTCTCTTCTCCAATATGCCCAAAAATTACCAAAAACTTCGCAAAATATCCCACAATACAGCTTCGTGGGATGGGCATAGAGATTCTGGATTGCTTGAAACGCGAAAGTGATATCAACGTCAAATCCATGTTAAGCGACGCAAAAACGGTGTTTAGGTTAAGTCCCGCCTTAAAGGAAGGAAAAAGAAAGAAAAATTTACCGTAACGCACTCACGTTCTCGAGAATACCTGAAATTTGGTCATTTCACGTTGTTGTTTTGCAGAGGACGGTAAAGAAATGTACCAAAATGTAAAAGGCACGTGCAGAGTCATTGTTTTTACTCATTGAACCTTTCATTTTATGGCGTTTTCGTTGTCGTTGCAGTCCTCGTTGCTAAAGCTCCCTGCAGTGAGTAGTAGAAGAAGGGAATAATTGCATGCTATCGCTTACACCGAGCCGTCGTTGTGTAAAGTCACTAATTAGGCTGATCATATTGCTCCCGGGGAGATTCTCTATGAACACCAGTAAGCAATTACCCCTTGACGAGTTTCTGGCCAGCTGGGAAAATATAGGGAAAAACGTTTCTCGGGCAACATCTGTAAACGATCATATTTTGCGAAAAGTTATCTTGGAATCAGGTAATTCTGGGTCTTAAATTTATACAATGATTAAATTTATCGAAGACTGTCTCTAGTGGTAACAATTTCCAACAGCATGGTTATCGAGTCAAAAGAGTTTAATGTCGTGATTATACTGTAAAACAGAACTAGAACCATTTTAGCATAACCAGCTTTCTTTTGGCTTAAATCAAAGGTGTATACAGGTTGTTGTGGAGTTTACTTTTGGAAATTTCCACGCAACCCCTTCCGAAACAGTAAAACTGTAACGACAATCTAACATCAAGCCTACGACGTTTATGACGAGAACCGCAGACACAGTCAATGCGAGAGTTGGAATTAATTTGCTTACGACTCAATGAAAGAAAGTCTGAGAATTTGGGGTTGCAATTTGCAAAATTAATTATTTCCCTTTAAAACGCACACAAGTTTATTACAAGTATAACACCTCTCCATTACTGCACTACTTTTCGATCTATGAGGATGCGTTGTTTTGTAGAAGATACCAAAACTCGTAGTCCAATGCTAGTAGCTTGATTCCAAATCTAAATTTTGAGGCTTTTGGGTTTTGATATCAGAATTAATTTAATTATGTTGTTTGCCACTTTGATGACCAATCACATCAACGATCAGAGTATTAATACCATCACCTGACGTTTACACAAATCACGTGACTGTGATGATGACCTCCGCTCAGGTTGTTGATACGTCAGTCAATGTCACCACAAACAGTCCTTCTCAGGACTACACTCACCCGGACGATCGTGCTTCACTTAGTTATGATCTGACTCCTGGGTTCAAACCTTGACAATTTTACTGAATGAAAACTTTTATTTAGTACGTTGTTGTAATCATCGCCCCATGCTGAGCAGAGAAAAATCATGGAAAACAGGAAAAACGATCTCAGATTCTGAAATGAAGGAAGGAACAGAAGGAAGTACAAGAAAAACTCTCTGAGATAAGACACAGGACTGATCAATTGTTCCGTGCGGGTTCATTTTTCTCATTGCCTCTTCTCCCATCTTATTATTATTATTATTATTATTATTATTATTATTATTATTATTATTATTCGTATAAATATTGTAAAAGTATTGCTAAAAACTTCATTAAACAATTATGTAAGACGTTTGTATTTACAAGGTGAAAGCAGTAAAGTATTCTTTAAAAAATTACATTATGGCTCCTTCTTATTAATAATAATAATAATAATTATTATTATTATTATTATTATTATTATTATTGTTAGAAATATCTACTGGTTTCGTGATCTGAATACTAAAAAATTTTGTCTGACAAAAATAGCTTGTATTAATCAATAACCATTTAGGCTTAGCACGTAACCGTACGTTACCGCATAATAAGCCTAGCAGCTGCCTCCTGCTATAGAACAGTTTTAAGAAACAAAATAATTATGAGTTGGCAGATAGTAACTAAGCCAGGTGAGGCGTGGAGATGGCTTCAATCTCGAGTATTTTGCCTTCTATTCCTTTCTTCAGATGTTTTCTTCTGGGTGCGTGTACCATCTTGTATTTCACACCGGTAAGGTGCTCCAGCTTAATATGTTTTAACGTAGTTTGTGTATGGGCGGCTATCAGCGATATTAACAATAAGGAATACTTGGGAAGTGTTTCCATATTTAGGATATTTTCGCTATTCACGGTCACGCAGAGCGAAATTAAGGCGGGCCATCGTGCTGCCTCTGTGTAACTGAATATCTCTTTCGAAGATGTTAATAGAGGGGGCCGTTGGGGTTTCGGTTTTGGCCGGGGTGCGGTTTTTCGGTTTTTGCACCGACAAACCTCGGTTTTTCAGTTTTCGTGCAATTTGCAAAATTAACTATTTCCCATTAAAAACGCACACAAGTTTATTACAAGTATAACATCTCCCAATTACTGCACTACTTTTCAATTTATGAGGATGCGTTGTTTTGTAGAAGATACCAAAACTCGTAGTCCAATGCTAGTAGCTTGATTCCAAATCTAAATTTTGAGGCTTTTGGGTTTTGATAACAGAATTAATTGAATTATGTTGTTCGCCACTTTGATGACCAATCACATCAACGATCAGAGTATTAATACCATCACCTGACGTTACACAAATCACGTGACTCTGATGATGACTTCCGCTTGGTTTTTGAAACGTCAGTCAATGTCACCTCAAACAGTCCTTCTCAGGACTACGCTCACCCGGACGATCGTGCTTCACTTAGTTATGATCTGACTCCTGGGTTCAAACCTTGACAATTTTACTGAATGAAAACTTTTATTTAGTACGTTGTTGTAATCATCGCCTCATGCTGACCAGAGAAAAATCATGGAAAACAGGAAAAACGATCTCACATCCCGAAAGTATAGAAGAAAACCGACGCTCAAAATAAAACTTACTGAAGTGTAACATTTTGTATCTATCGTCGCGCATGCGTACAAGCTCCCTAATTTCTATGAAGACTTCTCGTCCCCAAAACTCTCTAATTAATTACTGAAGAGTAGGCAATAATCACTCGCCTGCTTTCCTTTCTCTCCTTCGTCCCCGAGGGTCAGTCAAACTTCCCCTCAAACAAATAACAAAGAAAATTTATAATTACAGGCAACTGCCGATATCTAAGAGAAGAAATATGTGTAAATTTATGGCTCAGAATATGCGCTTTATACGTTTTTACTTCCTTTGCTGTGCAGTGCAAAACAAAGAACTACAAATCGCCAAATTCAACGATAACTTGAGCAAGCACGTTTGTCAACATGAACATTTATTTGCAAACGATATTGCCCTCCCAGTCGTTTTGGAAAAATGTGATCTTGCGCGATCGCTTTTGGATTACAGGACCCGGGGGGTGGGGGGGGGATACTAAAACACATTTAATACGGGGAGGCTCCGCCCCGAGGTCCGACCCCTTACCCTTTTATAGATCATTTTGACAGAAAAGGTACTCCTTTCGAATACCTTCCATTGACAATTGGTACTCCTTTCATATACCTTCCATTAGAACAATACAGTCATGAGGTATGTGTGTTCGAAATATTTTAATGAAAGGCTCTTTTAAATACCTAAATGGCAGAATTCCCTACCCTTTCATATACTTCGACTCGTGAAATCCCTATCCTTTCATATACCTGAAGCGTGAAAAAGGTACCCCTTTCGGGTGGAGCCTCCCCATATAGGCCATTATAGGGAGTGCCCCCCTCCCCCGGATTACAGGACCAACGGCATTGCAAATAAAATAAAATATTTTTCGGGAAACCCGTGTTTGAAGCATTGGAATGTAACAAATTTCCAGACCAATACTCAGAGGCCGTGCATTCACCCATGCTATATGGTTGGATCTATGTTGTTGAATAGCTGAATAGCCAGTACAGTACAGAGCTGAAGTAACGAGGCTCACCATCTCCTTCGGGAAGGAAGGGAAATCAACCGCAGTGGGAAGACAACTCTTGACCGTCTTATTCGTTGAAATAAAGTGAAGAATAGTAGTAAAACGAGAATAAAAACTTCTCTTTGGCCTGTTTGAAACTCATGCATGTTTTCGAATTAGGCGCCAAAAATGCATATTGCAAAACCCGTCATTTCTGCAGTGTGATCTTTTCACCTAGGTTAATTGAAACCCGAGATAAATTTACCTCGGGAAATTTTACTCAGGTAAATCCTTTTTCCCTAGGTAAAAGTCTCTAGTATGACCACAACTATTCACTCCGGTTTCTTTTATATTGTGACATCTCTTCAGAACTTGACCCGCAAGGTATCTGGTTTTGAGCCAGTGAACGGAGATAAACTGTTGTGCAGTGAAACATCGAACAGCTCATTTGCCAAGGCACTAAGAACATGCATATGTGCGGCCGTCATAACGAAAGAATTGGTTTCGTGCATTTTCCGATAACTTAGCTTAATATTATTAGAAATATCCACTGGTTTCGTGATTTGAATACTGAATTTTTTTCTGACAAAAATAGCTCTCCATACCCATTAGGCTTAACACGTAACCGTGCGTTTACCGCATAATAAGCCTAGCAGCTGCTTCCTGCTATAAAACAGTTTCAAGAAACAAAATAATTATGTGTTGGCAGATAGTAACTAAGCCAGGTGAGGGGCGGAGATGGCTTCAATCTCGAGTATTTTGCCTTTTATTCCTTTCTTCAGATGTTTTCTCATTAATTGGATGCGTGTGTACCATCTTATATTTCACATCGGTAAGGTGCTCCTGCTTAATATGTTTTAACGTAGTTTTTGTATGGGCGACTATCTGGCCGGCGCGATAATAACAATAAAGAATACTTGAGAAGTGTTTCCATATTTAGGATATTTTCGCTATTGGTCACACAGAGCCAAATCAAGGCCGACCATCCTTCTACATCAGTGTAACTGATTATCTCTTTCGAAGATATTAATTCTCTCAGAAGTTTGCATTTACTATTGACCAAAATCAGCCGGGCTATCAGGGGTAACGTGGAAATGTCTCCTTAAACTTCTATAACGCGGAAAATTGTTTCCCTCTGCTTCTGCCCATTGAGGCCGACTAAGAATTCGATAACCATCAGCAGGTCATGAAAGCCAGAGATGATATTTTGTTTTCGTAAATTCCTGCAACTCAGCTAAATTATTCCAGCCGATCAACCGGGGTAAGTTCAGTTCTATGAATTTTCTTGACACGGTGGTGAAACGATTGACATTTCTGGCAAAAGTTCTTAAGACACTTACAGAACACTTTACTCAAGGTTAAAAAAAAGAGACTTTTTCCTTGGAATTTACTCAGGGGGCACTTAAATCAAAATAAAATCTACTTGGTTTTAACGAGGACCTAACAGTCCGGCGTTGCGACTGACAAACTTGTGCCGCCCTCGAATTCCGGATCATTGGAATTAGGAAATTTTGGTTCTTGAGGAGCGGGAGAAACCTCTCAGAGCAAGGACGAGAACCAACAACAAACTCAACGTTAATGTGACGTTTAGTCTTTGAATCCAACCTGGGCCACATTGGTGGGAGGCGAGTGCTCTCGCCACCGCGTCATCCCTCGTCTACCTATAATACTATGGCCGCAGAGCAGTTGACACAAATGTCAATCAAGTTCGCTGAAATGAACGGTCTTCATTTTTTAATTATATGTCTTCGGTCGCTTTTCTTGCTCCCTGGCAAAGTCCATAATTTACCACAAATTTGATAGCGCGCACGAATTTTATAAGAATAAACTTTTTTTTCCAAACCAAATGACAACACGTTTAATCACATGTAAACTTGTGTGGCTTAGCAACAACTATTCTCCGATTAGGGCTTACGTGAGCATTAAGTATTAGCCTGGTGGCGTGGAATTATAGAGGAAATTGACAAGATCACAAAATATAGGCTTGAACTGAGAGGTAGCACAGTCGTGGCGAAAGATCGTAACCTCCACTAGCTTCCAAATTTTGTTTTGAAACGTGGATATAACATTTAAGTGTACTGAAAACAATCGATATCATTATTGCCTATTTTCGATTTCAAATTTCCCGGACGCGGCCATTTTGGATTTGATGACGTGTTATGGTTGCAGCTATTGTCAGGAAGCAAATGAAGCAGAAAATCTTTTGTGTTAGCAACCATTACACGTCATCAAATCCAAAATGTCCGCGCCCGGGAAATTTAAAAGCGAAATAAGGTGATGATGATATCCATTTTTTGCACACTTATATCCACGTTTTAAAACAAAATTTGAAATCCAGTAATTCTTGCCTACAATTCAGCGTCAGTTTGTTGTAAGAGTGAAGGTTTAAGGCTTTGGCTCAAGAAATTTGTTTACCTTGCTTCTCTATTAAGTCTGTTCGTTAAATGCATGGGTAAAAGCAGTTTATGTTGCATGAAATATTCATGGGATGAGTATGCCCGGGATCTACAAGTAATTTCACCCACGAAAAGCCAAGCAAAATAACTCCTGTGTGAGAAGGTCGTAGTGCATAAGTGCGCTTCCTATCAGTTTTTGCGACTTTGCACACTGAATTTACCATTAGGCAGCCACGTTAGGTACAGTTTTTGTGGTTTCATAATAATAATAATAATAATAATAAATAAATAAATAAAAACTTTGTAAATGTGTCAATGAATACTTAGCTTACACTTATTGTGAACAAAGACTGCAGTTCTCATTTATGGTTGGTACTGTTTTATTGAAGTCGTTAATTAAGGTAGCCAAGAAGTCAAATCGTGTTTCAGGTGGCCTGTTTGCGCTTCCTGTCATTTTACATGAATGCTTTTCTGAAGGCTTTGCAAACTGAATTTACCATTAACAAGCCACGTTCGGTACAGTTTTTGTGGTTATATCTTCATGAGAATAAAATGCAACAAAAAATCATGTAAAACATTTTGGTATTTGCTTCCTTTCCTTCCTGATCAAAAGACTGCAGTTCTCATTTATAGTCGGTACTGTTTTATTGAAGCTTCAATTAATGTAACCAGGAAGTCAAATCGTGTTTCATATGGCCGCCGTTTGCCCTTCCGCGCTACTTTTAACCAAGTAAACATTACAGTTGTGAACGCATATACATACATACATACATTATTTTATTTACCCTCGGATTGTAGAGTAGCTTGTGCAGCTAATATCTCCGAGCATTAAACCATCAGATGAGAGATAGACCACCACACCGGGAACTACTTCCCTACCCTAAGTTCCCCGCAATTTATGCAATTGGGAAAAGAAGCCTAAAAAAATTTAGGACTTCAACGGGGTTTGAACCCGTGACCTCGCGATACCGGTGCAATGCTCTAATAAACTGAGCTATGGGGCCACAGACATTGGGAGCAGGTCAATTGTCAATTTCATCATCATTATCATCATCATCATCATTATCATTATCATTATCATTATCATTATCATTATCATTATCATTATCATTATCATTATCATTATCATTATCATTATCATTATCATTATCATTATCATTATTATTATTATTATTATTATTATTAACTACGTTCCTTACTCTTTTCGCTCAGTGTGTGGGTTCTTTTACGTCCCCTTCCAGAGGAAGGCTAACGGCTGAACGTCACTGACCAATGACGCGATCATCTGAACTGAGGCAGATGTTAAGCACACAGCCAGCATGATCTTACCAGTTATTTTAAGCCCCTGGTTTGTGGTCCGGTCTGGGGTTTGAACACGTGACCTTCCTCTCGGCAGTCCAGTGCTCTACCAACTGAGCTAACTGGGTTATAATGAAACAATGTTTCATTACTTTAACCACCAGCATAATTTCCAGGGAATCGTTGCTTTTGCAGTTGAACGGTGGATCTCAGCTGTAATGAACAGTTGGAGGAAATCGGTTATCTAATTTTTGTTGTTATTATTATTATTTTGTCGCAGATGTCTTATCTGAGAGCCTGGAGTGTGAAATAAACAATGCTCGATCCCTGTCACGTGACTGTGACGATGGTTGTCTGAAGATGGTCAACCCAGACTCTAAAGCAGACAACTGCGCGATCGGAAATGGCGAAACAACTCATGGCAAGACATGGAAACAAGTCAGCAAAAAGTTAAAATCCAAAGCTGGCTTGGTTTTAAAGACAAGAAACTCAACAACCCGCGTATACTTAACACGTAAATATCTCGTTTCTCGCTTCCATTGAACAATGATGATGGTAATGATGATGATAATGATGATGATAAATAAGAAAATGACATTGACGTGGACATGGACAATGACAGTAGCAGTCAGGTAGTGGCAGTGGCAGTGACAATAAAAATCTGATGACAATGACAATGACAGTGACAGTGGCAGTGGTAATGATAAGCCTTAAGAAAGATCTCAGTTGATTTTCCCTTTTCTTTCTGTTCTTTTTTTACTGTTTGAGCATTTTATTTATTTCTTTATTTTTATTTTTATCTTTCATTTTGTACTGTCAATCAAGTCAGTTTCATGTACTTCCGGTATTACGGAAATATCATTACATAAACACCCCATTCCAATGTAAAATGTGTACCTGAGGAAGGCTTGTTTCGCCAGCCGAAATATAGTACACAGAATTTAAAACGAAGCTACGTTGTATCGGTCTCTGCTTTCACATTCTTTGTTTTCTATACCACACCGATTAGATCACCAGTTTGGTCCAACTTAATTATCCCAGCAGAATTATTGTCCACGGTTGCTTGCTTGAACATTTAATAATCATCTGGGGTTGATTTAATCCGATAACGTTTAGTCATTGGAAAAAATATCCCCTATACGCAATAACATAAATTGTTCTGCTTCTTTTCGTAGCTACACTGAAGCCAACTTATGATAATGGTTCGCCAAGGGATTTATATCCAGGCGATACATCGATACTGGAATGTCATTTCCAAGGAAGGCCCCTTCCTCGTGTAGTTTGGCACAAGGATGGCAAGGCGGTCATCAATGGCACTAAAGGGTTTTACCACACAGAGAAACTGTCAGAGAATCATCAGGATACTGTAGAAGCTACTCTTTTTATTCCTGGCCTTGAGGAAAACGAAGGATGTTATACTTGCACTGCAAATAATAGTATTTGCCAACGGTCGAGTGTACAGTCTCTCGATTTTGAGGTCATCTATCAATGTAAGTAATCTCTTGCATTTTAATTTTGGCGAGTTAGATGAATTAAATTTGGAAACATAATAACAATGATTTGCTCTGAATGAGAAATACTGCAGACTGGCTCCTTATCTCTGAACCACAGGTAGCCCACACAGCGAAGAGGTTTCCTTATTGTACGATCGATCGTTCGCGTTTAATGTAAGCAATAGAGCTTAAGGAAAGAGGACGGAGACGGCAACGAGAACGTCATAAAACAAAAGGCTTAATGAGCAAAAAAAATCGTTCGGCGCGAGTGTTTCACATTTTGGTACATTTCCTTGCCGTCTTCAGGAAAACGACGTGAAATGACCATATTTTAGGTTTTGTGGAGAACGTGTGCGGTGAACTCTTCTTTCTTTTTCCGAAGTCAACGCCGTTTTTACTAATTTGGCTCCACGATAGTTCGCTCACATTTTATAGGTTGACCCATTGGCGCCCAGCAGTTTTTACGTTTTCAGAGTGATTTCCAACCCATACACGATCCATAGTATTTCGTGGCTCTTTATTGATTTCCCATGGAAAAGTGGTGCTGTCCTAAGGCACTGGAGGCTCAAGGTTTCTGAAAACGTCATTCTGATGTAGCTATTTTTCATCTGTGGAGCTACAACGACGTCCCAAGTTCGGTTTGCTTGTGATTTTTTCTAAGTTTACAACCATTTTTCATCTTTAGTGGCTGCTTGATGAGCATCATTAAGCGTGACGGTAGCTAAGAGTCCGCTTTCTCAAAGAATCGAGCAAGGTGATGTACTTTGTTGTCGAATTTGGCTTGTTACTCGACAAACTGGGAATTAGGTCGGTCGGACACTTAAGGCCTTTGGGACTTGACTATTGATAAACTTCTCGGTAGGTCGGAGTGGATGTGAAAGAATTGGGGTAAGGAACAGGCGCTGTCAAAAATTATCGTTATTTCCCAGCATGCAATGCGGTCGAGATGTTGAAAATGGCGGAAAGGCCAGAATGCACTGGAACAAAAGGCTGTATCTACGCTCGAGAGAAGAATATGAACGAAAAAGGCCATTTCTTAGCTAGACCAAGGACTGAATTTTGTTATGATGGTTGAAGTTTGGTTTTTCGATGATGATTTCTTTAAAAAAACATAAAGGCAAAAAGGGGCATTTTCGTGGTTTCTCATTGACGTTAAAAACGGTCAGTTTCGTTCTTGTCCAAACTCAAAGGGCCATATTTGGTAAAAATCGCTACGTTTCTTGCGTTTATTGGATATCCAAATTTAAAGGACGTTCCATTTCAAGCTCACAACTGACAGTTAAGGCAATATTCTTGCGATTGGGAAAGTTGCAATGTTTTGAAGCATGGGAGTCTTGTGCGGCCGGTTTTGGCCGGCACGGGCGCCAGTGGGTTAAACAAGTTGGAAAAATCGCGAAAGAGTTACGATAAAGAGAAGTTACAATTGAAATGACGTTTTCCTTGCCGTTGCCGACGTAGTTGCTTAAGCACTCTGTCTGGAAATACCGATAGGTTCGTATTAATGGTGAAATGTATAGGGATTTAGCAGGCACCGCGCGGGCGGAGGGGCTGGTAGCCCCCCACTTTTCAACAGTACAATGTCTCGAGGGCAATCGTATATTGAGTTGAGCTTTGTGGATACGTTACTAATTGCCAGTTATGATTAGTTAAGCGATAAAGTAATTAAATTCTTGTGTTTTAAAACACCGCTTTTTATTGCTTAAAGTATGTAAGTTTGACCACATCAAGTTAGTTTTAAATGCA
The DNA here is from genome assembly GCA_016490735.1 of Pachyseris speciosa. Classification (NCBI taxonomy): domain Eukaryota; kingdom Metazoa; phylum Cnidaria; class Anthozoa; order Scleractinia; family Pachyseridae; genus Pachyseris; species Pachyseris speciosa. The sequence continues at coordinate 143,611 of JAEMWC010001252.1, read as the reverse complement.
TTTGTAGCCATTTCAGAGGGCTTTAATTTAAAAATTTTCCGGGGAAGTATGCCCCCGGAACCCCCTAGTTGACTCAGGCTAATGCGTTCGAAGTGAGCCCCCCAATTGAAAAATTGCTCCGCGGGCCCTGTTTAAGTTCACAATACAGTCGAACGTCAAGCAAAATTCTCCGAATCGTGAAAAATCGCCGTTTTGAGTGAGCCACTAGAACGACAAACACACAACAAGTAAGTGAAATTTTTTGTTAGCTATTCCCATGCATTATCTTTCAAAAAACGCTTACACTAAAGGTAGAAGAGTAGAACTGAGCGGTCGTACAGTAAACTCACAGTTTGTGTGGTGACCCAGTGACTGTCTAACCATTTCCAAGCTTTATCTCAGTAGTAGTGTTGTTATGTTGCTATTTATACTAATAATTGAACTCATCTTTTTATAAAGGTCCAGTAAGAATACAAGCAACGGACTCAAAGATAGACACCACCATCTTTTCCAACACCACTTTGAGTTGCTTGGTTGAGGAAGAACATGATGTTTGTGATTTGAAATGGTTTTTCAATAACAATCCACTGCTATCGAAATCCAGTGACAAGTATAATGAAATAGAATTAAAGGAGACTTCCAGCCGATGCAAGAAAGTCTTCAACCTCACCGTGATGAACGTCACGTATAATGACAATGGGACTTATAGCTGCCATCAGATCTGCAAACTCACTGAAAGATTGTTCAACACTTCAGCTAACATTAAGTTACATGTGTACGCACAACCGGGTAAGAAACTCTTTTAATTACTATGTCGAGTACCAAGTGTGATTGTAATTGGTCATAGCAGGTTGGCTGGTTTACTGATTGAATGAGCTAATGCTTTCAAAACTGTCGGCCATGACGAATCGTCAAGTAATTAAGTGGCAAATTGAATGTTTAAGCATAAAGAGTTCAAAAAGCACTGATTACAAGCTTTTCTGACATTCAACTTTTCGTTCCAGATACTTCAATTGCTTCACCATCAAGTGAGTATGAAATCCCCTCATCTCAGCCAGTATTATAAATTTCAAGTCAGTGGCTTATAGCCTTTTATATAATAGCAAAATCAATGCGCGCGCTCTGATTGCTCAATCAGCTATGGTTTATTGTTCCAGTAAACTCATGGAAATTTCGTGCGTCTTCTGGATTATTATATAAAAGCAATATACCACAAGTTTCTACGATTCATAGACGTGATAAACCACTTGGGATGTTGGAAGAACACTCGAAGAATCCGTAAGTCACTCGGCTGCGGCTCGTGATTTACGAATTCTTCGAGTGTTCTTCCAACATCCCGCGTTGTCAGTATCAACCTATAAACCATAGAAACTTGTGGTATATTGCTTAAATAACCTCAGAACATACTCCTCAGAATTTTTGGCTGGGGTTTCCGTTTTTATCGCCAAAATGCTTCAGATCGTGGGTCCATTTCAAGACCGGGCATTTGTAAATATAGGGCGACAAATTTTCCCCTGTCATTTTTCCCTTAAAACGAAAAAAAAATTAATATACGAAGATTTTTACCGGTCTGCTCTCATATTTACCTTAAAAACAATTCCAAATTTCAGACCAGAGGATAAAAAATACACCCCACAACTAATGAAAATGGCAAAATCTATGCTGCTAATGTTGCGGGACAGATTTAGAAAGCTGTGGCTTCTCAGGATCACTTCAGTTTATTCAGTGTCAGACTTCTACACTCTGCCGTTGCCGTCAGACAACTCTCTACACTCTGCCGTAGCCGGCAGACAACTCTTTTTCGAACTACACAAAACTAGAGGTTAAGTACGCTCGCTCTGAGCTCTGATTGGTTGATTGCTCGTTTCCTTTCTAGAACAATAGACAAAGACTATACAAACTTAAGGCAATGAAATCGTAAAGCAAACTTAAGGCAGGCGAGTACGTGCCTCGAGCGTAAAGCTAAAATAAGTTGATCAAGCTTATTGTAACCAACTTTATAAGGTTCACTCTAGTAATGTACGTTTGAGACTGTAAAGTTTAAGTGTCAAATACTTCTATGGCTAGCAACAGAGCTTGAAAATTACACATGGACGTGATCCTAAATTTATCAGCAAGGCATGCAGAAAAGCTTGTGATAACTCTTGCGGTAAATACTTCGGCTAAGCGTAATTCACGTTAATTAAAATATTCGATAGCCTAATAGCGACGGAAACCAAAGTTTCCGCGGCCCTTTACACGAGAAAGCTGTTGCTACATATAACCATGCTCACATGGACAAACTTACAATCTTGCCGGAACAACATCTTCAAGTCATTGTGCTTTTTTAAACGACAACAGCGGAAATTCTACTTTTGCCGAAAACAACTTACTCGTGGGAAAGGTACATCAATTGGTTGTTTGTTTATTGCACGTTTAAGATACGATAAATGTAATTGAATATATTATGGTAAATGTTGTAAAATATGCTTCAATACAAATTTCTGACCAGAGCGTCCTAGACGCATAAGAATATTGGAAGTTTCAACCAAAAATTGAAAGTCATCGGCTGTTTCTAGCAACAGCTGGAGTGCAGCAAAAGCGTTATCAATTGAGTGACTTCTTATACCAGGCTTATACCCCATAATCCTTCCCAAAACGAGGACAGCGAATTTGGTCGCAAACTAACCAGCTAGCTATATTTACGGTACTCACACTTGGCCTTTAAAGGGTGGAAGAATATGAAGTGGATTAACGAGTGCGTGTTTTGGGGACTTGCCAGAATAACTGGGCAAGAACCTCAGCATAAAACCACCCATCTCAAATGAACGCAAATTGAGGGCAATTTAGACTCTTACGAAATATTGTATCCTCACGCCTTCCCATCAACATCGTTTTTACAAAAGGCACTTCAGTAACCGCGAGAGACTTGCTGAGTATCTGATTTGGGAAAAAATAGCACGAAAAGTTAGTTTAAAAATTCCAATAGATATATATATTTTTTTTATAAATAGAGAAGAATCTTATGTTGACGAGCTAACGAACCGCTTAATTATTTTCTCAATCAGTTTCCACAGGACGCAACCCAAGAAAGTGGATCTTCCCAATTATCAGCATATCAGCATGCGGGATCTTTGCTCTGATCATAGCTATCGTTATTCGTTACGTCAAGAAAAAAGTGGCATACAAGAAAATTGAAAGCAAGTTGTGAACCCTTCATTCAAACATCGATAAGTAAGGCGATCACAATTTTCGTGCACAGAATCGGCTGCTCCCAGGCGTCTCGTCGCCACGCAACCGTCCACCGCCCAGAAGCCAGCAAATTCTTAGCCTGCGTGCAAACGTCTCCTACTTCCTTTCTTGGACAATGGAAATAGGAGACGTCTGAACGCAGCCAAGCAAATTCTTGGCACATAATTAAAAAATAGGGAGCGGATGGCCACACCTCTTAACCAGAATCCTTGGTCCAATTTAGCTTCTATCACCGAAAAAGGCTCTAGAGCCAGTCTCTAACAAATTTCGCACTCATTTTTGTTTCCTTTCATGAATTTGGAATGGGCAGGGGCTGGGAAGTGTTAAAAAAACCTATAATATATTTATTAAGGCCACTAAAGCGTGTTGAATTCTACACAACAGTGAGATCTGGAGTGAAGTTTTCATACGATTTCTAAATTGAAAAAGATCTAGACTGCGAGTAGTCTCTAATTTTGGCGATGGACTGTAGGGCGGGAGAAAAACACGCGCGCGTACGAGAAGACACGACGCGTCTCCTCGCAATTTCGCGCGCGCGCGTTTTTCTCCCTCCCCACAATTCATCGCCAAAATTAGAGACTACTCGCAGTATACTCGAGATCTGCCTTCTTAATATACTTTTATTTCCTAGATGAATTTTAAAATTATTTTGCTTCCTTAATGAAGCTTGAATTACACTATCTCCAACTTATTCCCATTTCGTAATCATTAATTTGCAAGTCCATGCCTTTTCAAAGTTTACTCTTGGCTAAGCCAACAACAGATTGGTCGAGGAGGTAATAAATTTGCTCTTCAACGATTTTGCGATTGTTACTTGATGTAGGTCTTGCTGAAGAGGGAATCACAAACAACAACTTGTTCATCAGCTACAGCTCAAAAGACTTTTCCTGGTTCACTGAAAATCTGATCGCCAACCTGGACAAGCACTCGATTCCGTACAGCATCCACATCCGGGACTTTGAGCTGGGAAAGCCCATCGTCCAAAACATGGCGGACAGCGTGTATAACAGCCGCCAAGTGCTGATTGCGTTGTCTGACAACTACCACGCCAGCAACCTCTGTCGGGAGGAGCTGCACATGGCCGTGCAGAGGGAGGCAGACTCTGGAGATTCGTCGGTGATTCTTGTAATTATCGACAAGTTCAAGAAAAGCCGATTGCCCGGTGCTTTGAGAAATAAGGTTTTGCTAGATTTTGAGAAGCACAAGAAGAAGCAAGATTGGGAGAAGAAGTTGTTGCACGATATTTTCGGAGCTAAAACTGTTAGTGTTTAGAGGGGTACAGATATGTATAAAATAGTGGAAAATAGATAGATAGTTGATAGTAAGCGCTGATAGGAGCGCCTAAAAACCAGGCCCTCTTTTGCACGCGTGGCTTAAAGGTCAAAATTCCTATATAGGTACGTTTTCTGTCTTATCATAGGCCCCTGTTGGGCTCTCTTCGCGCTTAATTGTCAAGAGTTCAGGTACAGACCCGCCCGAGTCAGAGCTGAAAACAAAACGTATACACTCTACACTCGGATCTAACGCGCCTATGCACGAAAGGTACGCCAAAACACGATGAAAAACAGAGGGCAAACCTTGACTCATGATTTCTCCAATTCTTCGAGTGTTCGTCCAACATCCCAAGTGGTTTATCAGCCTATAAACCATAGAAACTTGTGGTCTATTGCTTAACTGTTAGAGGTCAATTTGGTCAGCAGAACTGATGTAACCTTAGTTTTGAAAGCCTTGTCATAGCTACTTGGCTTTGCATTTCCAATTATTTACATCCTAGATGAGTAGAACTTTACGTGAAGCCAAATGTGTAACGAGTAGAATTCCTGGGAACGTGTTTAAACTGCTTTACAATTTTATATATTATACATTGTTATATTCCTAGACTTTCACTCAACAAAACGAGCACTGCGATTGGTTGATTCCTGGTGTCCCTGACCAAATTCAAATGTATCCCGATCGGGATACAATTCCGAGGTTGTTGCCCGCGCACAGGATACAACAGCACGTGATTAGTGCATGACTTAAAAGTGGCATCATCTTCAGCACGTGCTCACGTCAGCTTGATTGACGAGGGCAGACCTGGGAACACTGCCAATTTTCAGTTTAAACTAACGATAATACAAAAGTTATGGAACCTGAGACTAGAAGGAAACGTTTTTCTCCGTTATCAGCCGAAGAAATTCAGCATCTAATAGGAAGAAAAGATTCGGAAAATACAATAAAGGCATATTCTGCTTTTTCAGGTACTTTTAGCCATTTCTACATTATTCATTCAGGCAGGCTTGTGAACAAAGACGTGGTCTTGTAGTGCCGTCTTTGTTTGTTTGTTACTTCATTTTGCTGTGGTTGTTGAAGGGAAAGTCTCGGTATATAACAAAGCACTTAATGTATTATCCCTCGGGAAACTGGTTAGTTTTGTTTTCCCTCGAGTCCTGATTTTTCCCTCGACTACGTCTCGGGAAACATCAGGACTCTCGGGAAAACAAAACTGTTTTCCTCGGGACCATACATTAAGTGTATATTATTCATACTTCATTATACATACCTCATTATCCTCTCGCCATCGGGGCTTTTCAGGGATAATTTACAACACTGGCCGGGGGACTTTACCGGACTGCTTGTACGGTTTACAATTAATGAAGTAATGAGTGCCCCCGTAATGTGAATATCAAATTAGGACAGACACTATGGGTGGTCACTTTATTCTCCTTAACGAGAAAACAAATCAACAGGGGAGTTTTTACTTAATTTCGCATTTGAAGGGTTCCTCCCGTATAGAGAGCGGAAAGACCAAGCCATGCAATCCCGTGCTTACTGGTTTCAGTAATGGGAGGTACAGCTTTACCCTTTAAGAACGATGTTTCAGACCAAACGGTTTTATTATCTGAAAAACACCTACATCGCCACCCCCTGCCCCGAGAAAAACAAACGAAAAGCTAAATTGTTGTTTGTATTAGTAACATAGAGCGGTTTTCAATTGAGAATCGCAACTAAATTGAGTTTGCTTTGGTCTGTATTGCGCCACTTTCTCAACCAATAGACCCTTTGCATAAATGGCACCGATATTTGAATGACAATACTTATACATCCTTAGCCTCACATTCCCGTATAAAAATCCTTTGTTTGGAACATAAACACGAGGCTAAGGATATATAAAGTGTTGTTATTCAAATTTAGGTGCCATTTATGCAAAGGGTGTATGAGAGGCAAAACCCAAACCAATCGTGACTTGCACGCGCGCATTTTCCCGCGCTTTGGGCCGGCTGCATGTAATTGCTTCGTATTCTGGTTGGCTCGCTGCACTGTTTCGGTCTGCTGTGATTAGTCAGAGTAATTGGTTTGGTTTTGGTTTTAAGACACTCAATTGAAAACTGCTCTATCGCTAAATAATAGATAATATTTGTTTTCCTTTCTTTGGGTTTCTGATTTCCGCTAAAATGACAGCGCAAATCTGGTGACAGCTCTCCAAATTGGTGACGCAGCTGGGGTGTAGCAGATCAACTGCTAGTCACCCGCCATTATTACTGTACTTCAAGTTTGCGCCATGGAAAACGCATTGGGCAAACTTACTTACGTCCCGGCTAAACGATCAAACATTTTCAACCAACGTCGTATTGGACGAGCAAGTTTGACCGTTTAGAGACCTCTCTCAACATTGCATTGAAATGGTTTCCCATGTTTGATCTAGCTCAAACATTTTCATTCAACATTTCGCGTTACCAACAAATGTTTGATTGTTTAGCCACTCCAACCAACAAATAGTGCACAGCCGGTAAAAAGCAACCAAATGAACCAAATGAAGGTCAAGATTTCTGCGATAATACGGAAAAGTCATTCTGTGGACTCACTTTGTCTGGTGTTTGGTCAAACATTGTTTGTCCGTTTAGCCACTCAACGTTGTTTGACAAACACGACGTTGGATGAAAATGTTTGATCGTTTAGCCGGGGCTTTAGGCTTGTGCTGTTTACTTGATTTTGATGTTACGTCGTTCACTCTACGGGGCTTCGGTATTATTCTGCCCACCGTTGAAAACTGACAAACCCAAGACCTGCGCAAGACACATCAAGGGAGGGAAAGAAAAAATAAATACAGTACCCAAACCTCCCGTAAGCTGACACCCTTGGACCCGAGTATAGGTGTCCTGTCCCCTTACAACACACATCAAGGGAAGGAGAGAAAAACATGATAAACGGAATACTTGTCAACCCAAGGTCGTGTTGGGATGAGGTCAACAAAGGGGGTCCTTACGATTTACACGGAAAACCAGGAAATTCTGGTTTGAAATTGAAATGGTACACACCATGCATTCCATTTGGAACGTTTCAATTATTTGTCCTTTTGGCGCTTGGAAAAGATGCAGCACTGAATATTTACACCGAAAATTTCCCCCGGATGGATCTTGTAAATGGTAAGCGCCAAGGGTTACAATATCGTCAATAGAACTCTTTATTTTACCTTGCTATCATTTATCATGACAATGGTCAACCGCACCATCTAAGGGTTGTGTCGAGAAATTACTTCTAAGAAACACGTTAGGCCTTATTTTGCAATTTGGTCGTGACTACACCACTAAAAAATGTACTGTTGTGTGCGTGGGAGGAGAAACAAAACTCTGCCCGCTATAATCACGCGCTCTATTCTCCTTTCTTGCGCCTGCCACGCGACAGAGACGGTAACGAGAATGCCACAGCATTATTGGCGAAGGGAGTAAAAACACTCGCTCTGCACTTTTTCATTTTAGTACATTTCTTCGTCTTACTCTTCTTGATGGCAAAAATGTTTTTCTTTCTTCAACGTCGCCTCTTAGTTGCTGGATAGCTCGCCCACATTTTACAAGTTGAGTACATTGGAATAATCGCAAAAGGATTTCAATAATGAGATGTTGTATTTTGAAATGACGTTTTCGTTACCATTCCCGTCGTCTCGCATAAGTTCCCGATTGTAGCTGAAGACCTAATTTTTGGCATCGTTTGTCTTCCGATTGTTCCAATAAAGCTGGCCATTCAAATCAAGAAACGCTGAGCCTAAAGTAGATTACAATCTTTTAAAGCATAGACTATCTGAGCCTTGAAGAACTTTTTTTAAACCCACTTGGGGCATGCCTGCATTTGCCGCTAAAAAATTCTGCTATGCATCATCTAAACGAACGAATCATCATTATTAGTACAACTTTTTTGGTTTTAAACATATCAAACAAATTTCTTTTAACTATAAGTTCTGGCACTTAAAATTATCAAAAGTAACTTCCAATTTTACGTCCCTTTTACGTCCCTTTAGAGATGATATCTCGAGGAAAACTATCTTGTATGCGTTTATAAATAACCGGGATTTCGCAGAATCCACGTAGATACTATTCAACTCTAATAGTCCAGAAGTTGCTTGATAAATGTACTTTGAAGGTTTCGTGAAAAACGTTCTTTGTTAAATAATAAAAACAAACTAGGGCAGTTTTCAATTAAGAGAGAGTATAAAAGCAAGGGCCAATACAACGTAGAATGGTTTTAAGTTTTGTGTACTATATTTCGGCTGGCCAAACCAGCCTTCTTCAGGTACAATGAGAATTTACATTGGAAGGGGTTTTTATGTAGTTATATATCGGAAACACGTAAAACTAAAATGACTGACAGTGTAAAATAAAATACTAGAAAAAAAATCTAAAAAAAGAAAAAATTAACTAATATGTTTCTTCGCGGATGTTAAGACCTTCAGGATCAATTGTTCTGCCTTTTGAAATTAAAAAAGCTTCCCTGGCCTTACGGATTGAGTCTCTGTTAGAAAATATTTTCTCAATGGGGATTAATTGCATGTCATTAGCAGTGTGGTTAGGAGAGGAGAGGAAATGTTCCGCGACTGTGGTAGGTTTAGATTTGGTGTTAGGGTTGTCTATGGTACGGTACGGCGGTGATCATTAAATCGCTCTTTTAAACGTCGTTTAGTCTCTCCTATGTATTGTAAATTACACCGGTTGCATTGAATCATGCAGAGGAGGTTTTTAGTGTCACAGGTCAGGTTAGATTTAATATGGCGCGTTTCACCTGTAGAAGCGAAAGTATAGCTTGTGAGTCCATCTGAAATGTAGGGATAAGTAGCGCAATTTTTACCGCAAAGGAACAACCGGTAGGGAGTTGTAGGTGTGAATTAGTAGAATTAGAAGAAAGTTTAGCTGTGACTAGTAAGTCACGGAGATTAGGGCAACGTCTGAAGGCAACAACAGGCAAATGCTGAAAAATGTTTTTGCAGCGGTTAGAAGATAGCAGTAAATTGTAATGTTTTTTGATGATACTAGAGATGTGAGGAAGTGATGGATTTAAGGTCGTTATAAAAGGTATACGTTTCGATTTGTTGACGTCTTTGGTTTGTAAAGTGAGTCTGCGGGGGATGTCGGCTGCACGTTGTATTTGTTTAGTGATGAAATTGCGGCTGTAACAGCGTTTGAGAAGATATGTAGTAAGTTGAGCAGCGCGAGTATTAAACGTTTCGTCGGTAAAACAAATACGTCGTAAACGGAGTGCTAGACTGAAAGGAATGGCTTTTGTAGTATTCATGGGATGGCAAGAAGAATAGAGTAAGTGTTGGTGCTTGTCTGTAGGTTTAGTATGGAGGTCGGTACAGATATGACCGTCGTTGGTTAATGAGACATTAACGTCAAGGAAGGGTACGTTAGTAAAAGAGTGTGAACTGGTGAATTTTATGGTAGGGTCAACGTTGTTAAGATAATCGATGAAAATTTTTTAGTTATCCAGACCTTCAGTCCAGATCATAAAAATATCATCGATATATCGCAGCCACGTGTGGGGTTGAAAAGGGGCATTTTCCAAAGCGTTGGCCTCGAAATACCCAAGAAAAAGGTTAGCAAAAGAAGGGGCCATTTTAGTACCCATGGCTGTGCCGTGGACTTGAAGGTAGTGGTTATCGTTAAAAGTTATTCATGGTAAGAATCATGCGAATGAGGTCACAAAGTGTGCCGGTGCGAATGGTATTGTGAGGGGAAGTACGTAGAAAGTGATCACAGGCATTAATACCTTCATTATGTGGAATATTAGTGTATAATGATGAAACAGCAAGTGTAACTAATAGTGAGTTAGCGGATAAATTACCGATGGTAAGTAATTTGTTAATAATAACCGTTAGTATCTTTAACAAAGAATGGTAGTTTATGAACTAAAGGTTGAAGGTAGTAGTCAACGAACTGGGATATACGTTCGGTAGGATGGCTCAGAGATGAAACAATAGGGCGTCCTAGATTGCCGGGTTTATGTACTTTAGGAAGAATGTAAAAACGTCCTGGTTTTACGTCAGTCTGTATAAGGTATTGTTTGGTTTTGTCGTCGATAAGTTTGTCATGATGCATTCGGTTAACATAAACAGTGACACGTTTTTGTATGTCGGCAGTGATGTCTTCGTTTAAGTGTTGGTAAAATTTGGTGTAATTAAGTTGTCTGTTACATTCGTCGATGTACCAAGTTTTGTCCATAACAACAGTACCAGAACCTTTGTCAGCGGGTTTTATAATTATGTCTTGTCGTTGTTTGAGTTGGTGTATGGCTTGGCGTTCTGTTTCTGTGAGTTTGTCACGAATATATAGGTTTAGGTTTAGAGGTGGTTATGTCCAGTTTAACAGCGTCTAAAAAAGTGTTAAGGGCTCGTTCTCTGTCGTTGGGGGGTTCCAAGTACTTTTGTTATGGAAGGGATTGTGGTCTCTCGTTGGCGTTGGGTGTTTGCATTCAGTGATTAGTAGCTTTAAATGTCGGTAAGCAGCAGAGTGTGAGATAAATCTCCATCGGCGGTAGAATTTTCTGTTATCTGTGTATAGTGGTGGTAGGCTTGGATAAAGCGATGCTGGAATGCAGTTGTTTTCTTTAAAGAAAGTGTAGTTCAATAGGTGATGTTTGTATCGTGTGAGTTTCAGCTGAATCCTTTTCGTGGCGTTAAAGGCCCATTGTCACCCTTGATGCATCGCGCGCCACGGCCGTTAATTCTGGAATTTCATGTAACTCGAAATTACTCAGTCTTCGAGGTTCCTGTTTTATCGCTCTTGTTTTGTAACATCGTGGACAAATCTCCAAACTTATGGCCGTAAATATGTTCTCTGTTTATTCTTCTTCATTTTCCTTGTATTATTTTTGGGACATTTTGTATGTATGTAAATTTTGGTCCGTTTAAAGTTAAAAGAGTCAGTGTGGCAATAGTCGGTAGCGGTAACTTCGAAGCGTTGTTTTGTCGGCAAAGTAAAGTTCAAGGCGAAGGATTTACAGAGACTCGTTGTTCAAGTTTGGTGTTTTTTACCTTAGAGCTTTCAAGAATTTTATGAGCTTGTTGGAGCCGACTGACTGTGATTTGGAAACTGATTTTATGGCGAGTCTCTTTATCTACTTCTATTTTTATGCCCCATCGGGCATTCTAGCTTTACATTCGGCCAGTTTGCAGCTTGCCTAAACTGCGTGATTAATTGCGCTTCTTGCGGCCGAGATCCTGGCTCCATGATGGACATGAGGACTACACCGCTTGTGTTTCCTTCCGTGTTTTGATGCGGAGTTCAACCTTTTCCTCCGTTTGTCTAGCCGCATGGTCGGCTGTATTTTGAACACAATATAAAGCGAAAAGGCAGAATAATTGAATGAGAACGTATGAGTATTTTTCTTACCGCAAATTTGAAACCATTCACCGACAATAAATATTTTCTCGTGGATATTTTGTCACCATCCTCGGCACATAATCCAGGGTCACCCAACGAGCCAAGTCAACCAAAAGCTGTAGAAAGGCATTTTTAAGTACCCTATAGTGTTTGAAGTCTGATTAAATAGATGTTTTCATAAGCTAGAAAAAGTTCATCTGTTCGGATTCCCTAGCTGAAAATTTAATTCCCCGAAAATGTTAGGGAACAAAATCTTCCTTTGAGAAAATGCAAGCTAAAATGAAGTTTCCACGAGCTTTCTAGGGAACTATTTTCTTTCCGAAAATGCTAGCTGACGTTTTTGACTGCCAAAAACAGCAGTTGTGACCTCCTCGAAAACGTCAGGGGCTATGATTTCCCAATTTCGAATCTTTTAGGCCACGTTTTAGTTACGAAAATCCTACTGCACTCTTTAATCGACGCCGAAAGTACAAGGCGAATTACCCTCCACCGAACAGATATATACCGAAACTTGTCGTTGGGTGCCCCTGATAATCAGCGAGTTTTATCAATAACGGATCGTTCAATACTTTGCTGTTTCGATTTTAAAACCTGTGAACGGATTGTTCACGGTTTCAATGAAGAAATATGCCAGATGAATTTGTAGCCATTTGCTTTGCGAAACCGGGGACGAGCGACAACTCGGCGTGATGAACCAGATCAAAAGCGCGATAAAAATAATTGACCAATCAGAGGCGTCATTTAACAATGGCGCGATTTCAAAACAAAAACAGACGACCGCGTTGGATCAAGGGTGATAATGGGCCTTTAAAAAGGCTTGTATATTGGCGTGAAGTCGATGCATCTGACGAGTAGGTAGTAAAAGTAGGCTTTCCTGGCGAGGCGGTGGAAATAGGTCCAGGATTAGGTTCGATATCCATACATATTGCAAGGAGTATAGTAGAGCGAGGACAAGAAAACCAAATGACAAGAAAATGGTATAACGTTTCTGTGATGATCCCTTGGTGGCTCCAGTCGAGTTGGTGGAGATGTTAGAAGAAACACGTGGTGATCTAATACGAAGATGAAAGGAACCAATGTAAATTCTCCACGAGGCGATGTCAATGCCCATGGTGATGAAGAGAATAGCAGGTAAAATCGGATCTGTAATTTGTGAAGATCTACGGTTGAAATCCAAAGTAAATATCAAATGTTCAAGCAAACAACCGTGGACAATAATCCTGCTGGTATACGTTGGATCAAACTGGTGATCTGATCGGCGTAATAAAATCAACAGAGAGTATAAAAGCAAGGGCCGATACAACGTAGAATGGTTTTAAGTTTTGTGTACTATATTTCGGCTGGCCAAACCAGCCTTCTTCAGGTACAATGAGAATTTACATCGGAAGGGGTGTTTATGTAGTTATATACCGGAAACACGTAAAACTAAAATGATTGACAGTGTAAAATAAAATACTAGAAAAAAAGATCTAAAAAAGATAAACTTAGAAGAAAAAAATTAACTAATATGTTTCTTCGCGGATGTTAAGACCTTCAGGATCAATTGTTCTGCCTTTTGCCGTACCATAGATAACCCTAACACCAAATGTAAACCTACCACAGTCGCGGAACATTTCCTCTCCTCTCCTAACCACACTGCTAATGACATGCAATTAATCCCCATTGAGAAAATATTTTCTAACAGAGACTCAATCCGTAAGGCCAGGGAAGCTTTTTTAATTTCAAAAGGCAGAACAATTACGCCGATCAGATCACCAGTTTGATCCAACGTATACCTGCAGGATTATTGTCCACGGTTGCTTGCTTGAACATTATTTTGATATTTCAATTAAGCATCGAAAGTAAATTGCTCTTTGCATTGCTTCGTGCTGTGATTGACCAGCAAAATTCGCGCCACTCTGTCAACCAATAAGAAGCAAAACAAGAACCAATCGTGGCTTGCACGCGCATTTTCCCGCGCTTTGCGCCGGTTACATATAACTGCTTCGTATTCTGATTGGCCCATTGCACTGTTTCGGTCTGTAGTGATTGGTCAGGGAAATTACTTTGGTTTTACGACACTCAATTGAAAACCGCTCTATGTGACAGTCAGACATTTGATAATAATCAGTTACTCCAGCAAACAGTAAGGCGAATGTGCCGTTCAGAAACTATCCATTTTCCTCGTATAGAATTGTTTTTGGTTTGTATTAAATTCCACTTCAGTTTTGCACTTTCCCTTAAAATTTAAGAAATTTACAACACGGTCGTTAGCTCCTAAGAGTCTCCTAAGCTAAAGTTAAAACGACACTTGATTGCCAAAAGACTTTGTCAAAACAAGAAAGGACAACCTCGTTCCCAGGGTGCTCTCCTTCCCTTTCCCTCTCTCACTCCTGGGGACGGGAAGTAAAGTACCCTGGGAATGAGGTCAAACAGAGGGTCTGTTCTCATTGGCTAAATATGACTTTTGGCGCTTCAAAGTGTTCATAAATAGCTTATGTAATCCGTTGTCTTATATCATACCTCACAGGGCCTCATGAAAGATATTTGTTCTCCCTTTTTCAACAATTTTTCTGTAGCAAACTATTTCCTAGGACATCTGAGTTGGCAGGTGCATACGTAAAGATGGTGCGAACGATCCCCAGAGAGGATGAGAAATCACTTTACAGCAGCCAAGATCCATAATGTTGAAGCCCAGGTGGTTGTACCGCTCGTCTGTCTCGAACAGTGTACAGTTTGTGTGTCAGTGGTCCAAAGACCTGCACGCTACTTTTCCTTTGTTTAATTTATGTTTCATTTTGAGAGGACATCTGAGTAAACCAGACGTGATGATTTATTGTTTGGTACCCGAGCATGTGACTGTACAGTTGTGGCTTTCACAACGTTCTGGGTCCCGTTTCTCGAAGCTTCGATTCTTCATGTACCAAGAGTACAGACTTAGCAAATGAATTTCACATAAACATTGTAATAAAAAGAGCATGTGGTATGTGGAAAACACTACAGGGGTGACAAATGCTGTTTGAACATTACAGTGAACTTTGTGTAAGTCCTCCCAGAAAGTTTGCATATATCATTGTTAAAGGTTAAATTTGATCTCACGTCATATTTGATTTAACCTACAATCTTCGACAATTTTAGGCCTTAAGTATGTGTTTCCCTTAACGGCCTTCAATGTTCATTTCTGTGAATGATTTCTCCTCCGCCTCCCCTAGTTCAATGTTGTATGTTTAGCGAACAATAAAAGCACGAAAATTGTGTGGTTCTATTCAACATTTATCCCAACATTGAAAAGGGGGGAGGGTGAAAACATTAATAAGCGAAATTGTTCCAACCTTCCCGAGAGATTTGTCGGAGATTGTAGGTCAAAATGAAATTCCTTTGTATTTTCATGGATAATTAAAAAATAACCTGACGATCAAATTTCACCTGTAACATATACTCCCAATTTTTTCATTGACATTCCTGCAAGGATTTCAAATTTCAAGATTACCGGTATTTCCATTGCTGTCCCAGAGTTATTTCGAGTCTCCCGATTCCCAGTAAAATCTTCAGGCTCCCTGAGGAGTTACCTTCTTTACAAAAAAAAAAAAAAAAACAGGCTTTCGTGGAGTTGTCACACTTGTATTGTAACACCAGCCTATGCTGATGTTCAATCACATCTTTTTCTTTATAAATGACTGATCCGCCTGGATTAGCTTGTGCTATTTGCGGATCAGTCGAGTTTGTAACTGTTTAACATTATTTTGATTATATGTGATTAAAGTGTGTATTTTAAACCACCGTGAAACTATGTGATAATTGTACGGTATATAAATACATTATCATCGTCATCATCGTCATCATCGTCATAATCATTATCATAACCATCATTATCATCATCATCAACATGATCATCATCATCATCCCCTATGAACTTTTACTTGAGATATACCTATTTGCAAGCCATCATCAAGCTAAATTATGTTACACACATATCAGCTCAGTATTCCACTGATTTTATTGGGATGAGGTAGGAGTTGGGGTTGAGAACTTTCAAGAAATATGGAACTCAGAAGTTTCTGACCGAGAATCTCTGACTTGTGGACTTTTCAAGAACTGTATGTACAGTCATCTACATAATTATGACAATATTTGAAACTTGTTTATTGTAAAGTGATTAAATTCCGAGGCTTACACAGGACATAAGGACGTCCCTTTCGTCTTCCACCTGAGGTGACCAAGTAGTCATGTCATTCTTGGTGCGCTGACTGAGGCTAACGACAGTTAAGTGATCGGACCCAGGTGTACTCCAATATGATGAATCCATGGAGTACGAACCCTGGACACTGTTGAACACTGCACTCCACTGTACCAGCAATACGGCTCTTCTACATCAGTCAAACAATCAAATATGAAATTTATTTATTTATTTTCACATACAACTGGAAAAAAGTATAGAATAATGTAAATAGGGTGTCAACAGGGAAGAACTTGACCTTCGTATAGAAGCTGAACCCCAGAAGAAAAAAGATATACATGGGTGTAAATATATATAAATATGTAAAAATATATATACCAACTATATAAAAATCCTATGAAACAAATACATCAATAACAATCTAAAAATGAATAAATAATTCTAAGATCTATAATATTGAAGTTACACTATGACCAAATAATTTAATTACCTAATGATGTAACAAGTAAAGTTAATTATCGAGAAGATAATACCTTAAGTTCCTTAAATGCCCCAAAAACTGAAAAATACGCCTACAGCAGGACCACAACAACAACAAATTGGTAACAATAGTATTCCTGAGTGCCTAGCTTAGCAACGTCAGCTGCAGTTTGACAATGTCAGGCTTATCCAGTGTCACTTGTAGCAAACGATAGCCCGCTTTTGCCACAGCCACAAAACGGACAAATAAATCAATAACAATCTAAAAATGAATATATACCAACTATATAAAAATCCTATGAAACAAATACATCAATAACAATCTAAAAATGAATAAATAATTCTAAGATCTATAATATTGAAGTTACACTATGACCAAATAATTTAATTAACTAATGATGTAACAAGTAAAGTTAATTATCGAGAAGACAATACCTTTAGTTCCTTAAATGCCCCAAAAACTGAAAAATACGCCTACAGCAGGACCACAACAACAACAAATTGGTAACAATAGTATTTCTGAGTGCCTAGCTTAGCAACGTCAGCTGCAGTTTGACAATGTCAGGCTTATCCAGTGTCACTTGTAGCAAACGATAGCCCGCTTTTGCCACAGCCACAAAACGGACGTGGACGTTCACAAAACCAATTTCTTTTTTTAACAAACACCATTATTAAAGCTGCAATCAATTGATGTCATGGAATAAAAAATAGTCCTCCGCGAGGACATGTGCTCATTGGTATTAGACAGTGCACCGACCTAGTTATATTGTTCATAATACTGCAGAATGTTATCGCGGGTAAACTTGTGCACGAAATCATCAATTAAATGGTGTCAACGTATTTAGAATTTATCAAAACCAGATGGCAGGGTTTGTTGTGTGGTAATGTTCAGGGTGAAACAGGGTGTAGGATGGGTGTGTTATTGGTGCCGTGGTTTTTCGGTTATGAGGCACACTGTTTTTTTCCAAGAGCGCCTTAAAGGCAAATATTTTCCTGAAACAATTTTCTAAAGTTGCATTTTCTGCTGTGATTAAGCACTGACTTTCATAGATATGGAGGTTTTTCAAATCCACTCTTAAGTTCCCTAGATGAAGGTAAAGACAATTTGATTCAAAACCACCGGTAATGCGAGATACCAAAACGTGCGAGTTGGAGTATTTGCATATCGGACGTGCCTCAAAGCACGTGCTCGGTAATGTGATACTTACCGCGCTAACATCAAAAACAAAATGTCAACTGTATCTCTTTAGAAATTGTACAAACCTTCTTCGTTTATCCATCCATTTTTGCGCCCGGACATTTAAAGCCAATTAACTCGAACATTCTTGCCGCTGGCAACTCA
Organism: Pachyseris speciosa; assembly: GCA_016490735.1. Taxonomy (NCBI): domain Eukaryota; kingdom Metazoa; phylum Cnidaria; class Anthozoa; order Scleractinia; family Pachyseridae; genus Pachyseris; species Pachyseris speciosa. The sequence goes on along the minus strand of JAEMWC010001252.1, from coordinate 125,790 downwards.
AACCAAATTGTCATTGAGCGCGTGTGACAATTTACGCTTTTGTATCAGTAATCAACGTGAATCAGCTATACTGTGCGAGTGACCCCTGGTATCGAATCAGGATGCCACTGTTTTTCCTTTGTTGACAAACATTTGGTTATTTAATAGGTTACAAGTAAATAAATTTCATAAAATGTGTTCTCTCTACTTTTTCGGTTTTTGTTTATGCACGGCTTTTTCGCTCTTGTTTGTTACAACTTCATTGTACTCTGGAAATTATTTTTAACTTGTAGTTTCGATAAACCTGCGATAACTGCTAAGCTGAAGGAAAATTGAATGCAGAGATAGAAGAGATGCTTATGGTCAAATTCTTCTGAATTTTAAGGTAGTACTAATTAACAGACATTGCCCTTGGTTCTATAGGCAGCAATGAACCATTTGCTCCAGTGAAAGTACCAATTTGATTGTGAATTCACTCAACACGTCGTCTCGTTCACCCCATACCCATTGATTTACAGCTCCCTACCAAGCATAGGCGGGAAGGGGAAATTTGCAGGGCAGTTCGGATTTTTTCGGGACGTGTCTCTTTATAAACCTTATTTTAGTCCAACTGTGGCTTAAAACTTTGAATAAGGCAAGGGAAATCAAATGCATTCTGGTAGTTGTAGTCAACTGACATAATTGTGCGAAGCTAATCCAGAAATACACATGTAACTATACTCTATACCTCAACACATGAAAACTTTATTAAACTGTTATTCTATCTTTACCTAACTGGAACATTTCTTTCAAAGTTAAGATTTCCTATGATTCCAGGAACATTTCACAAGAATTGTAACAATTTGCTGAATTTTCAACAAGGCGTGATGATAAGACATCATATTTCATAACCCAACATAATATTATAATATTGTCAAGAAAGACTTGTGCCCTGAAGGAAAATTTCATGTTCATCAAAGAGGAATTCTTGAGCTCTTCCAGATAGCTACACCTGTATGCGTCGACAAACTGTCTACAAAAGCCTTTTTCGGTGTGTTACTTCCTTCCTGAAGGCCACTGACCTGTCAAATGGATCAGTACATCTCAGACGTAAAGGTATTCGCAATCGCTGATACTTGTCAAACAAACAGCTCGGATTAACATTCTTTCTTCCCATAAAAACGTTGTCCAAACCACCCAAAATCCTTAAAGATCCCTTACAAGCAATCTTTTGGCGCATTCTTCGAAAAATGTGCCTGATCAGAAGTGAACGAAAAGGAGAAAATACTGGGCGCGATCCATTTGGGCAAAAATTTCGGTTGGAATTTCTGAAATACTCAGGTGTCAAATGGAACGGTTTTTTCCACTTCAGTAAACCGGTCTCGTCTCACTGGCAAACGCAGATTCCGCCATCTTGCCTTCGACATCTGACAGTAAAGGAAACTGGGGGAGCCGAGCGTCTCACCGAAATGAAATGCCAAATGGAACAGAAAATTTCCGGTAATTCCGATATTTCGGGAAAATGGACAACCTCGAGAGGTTGACCAAACTTTCCGGAAATTACCATTCCATTTACCTCTAAAACGCAAATTCCGGAATTGTGGACCAAATGGATCGCGCCCACTGTTTACTTACAACCACAGCAAAATCCAGATCACACGTAAGAGGATGTAAAATTACTCAAGGAAATTTTGAAGCCCCGTCGTTCTCACTTCGAGGTGTTCACGTGTAACAAAGAGTTGCTAAACTGACTTGAATAAACTTCGGTTGCTCGTTCACTTTCTGTCGTTCTCATTTCGGGATCCGGAAGTCTTCGGAAGTTACGAACTATCTTACTTACTAACAACACGATGACATAATGCCTACTGGTTTTCTGCCAGTAAGCACAGAAATGGTAAAATGCAGGAAATTTTAAAGTAAAAATGGATGATAATGTGCCCAGTTATTTAAAATACACTCTTCAATGTTATTTCTACTAAGTTTTTTAATACAAAAATTCCAGGGTTATCATTAAGGGCAAGGGTACTGGGGATTTTCTCGGGAAATTCTGAGTTAGATTCCTCGCTACTTTAATTACATACTGTATTGACTATTCCAGAGTACTGGTAACTGGATTCCCTGGTTACCTTTTGCATATCCCCACCAACCTCAAAAACTAGTGACAGCCCTCAATAAATTTGAGCAATTTAATGGAGCAGTGTCATGGCCGAGCGTGCGCAATGAAGCTCTCAAGTGAGTAACAGCTTTTTTTTTTATCTGTCCGCCATCTTCAATTTGCTCCGTATGATTGATTTCTGTCAGTATTTCTTATAATGTGCATTGAAGTACTCAGCTTTATTTCTCTTTTCAATATTTTTGCTTGCTTGTTCCATGCCATATGGACGGCGTTGATAATCAAAGATATATGATATATGTCGGAGACGAAACGTGAAAAAACTTGCCAGCTTTCTCAAGTTGATGTATCACTACTGCACATGCACGACATCCATGACACTGTAGTGGAGCTTCCCTCTAACAGTGGTTTAAGGACTCCATTGAACAATATATAAAACACTTGATTGATACGTGTGTTTGAGCAGCCATTTCCCCATAATTTTCTTCAGCAATATCCTTCATGTAACTGTCCATGACTACTGCTTTTCTAACATCTTCTGACTCAAAATCTAAAAGCTCCTCTGCCACGGTTCGTCTGCGTAATCCACTTTCAGTCATAGCTGGCTGTGGAAGTTGAGCAAGGTCGACACCAATGTTACCAGGAAGAGGAAAGTTAGGGTCTTTAGGAGCAAATGGACCAAGCCTTGCATCTGGCCAGTTACTAGCTTGCGAAGTGCCTGATATAGAGAGCTTTTCAATTGAGTGTCGTAAAACCAAAACCAAACCAATTACTCTGACCAATCACAACAGAAGTAAGCAGTGTAATGAACCAATCAGAATACGAAGCAACTACATGTAGCCAGAGCAACGCGCGGGAAAATACACGCGTGCAAATCGCAATTGGTTTTAGTTTTCCCTCTCATTAGTTGAGAAAGTGGTGCGAGTTTTCCTGGGCAATCACAGAGCGAAGCAATGCAAAACCATAATTACTTTTTACACTCAATTGAAAACGGCTCTAAAGCCCAATTAAATTATTGAGGGATTTTTTCTGATAGATAGTTCAGCTAAGGCAGATCAAGGCTTTATATGCATGGATTGCTAGGCTACTTTGGAAAAATGAATGACAGGTATTTAGGATGATTTATTTCACTCCCTCTGATAATAGGGAGCTTTAACAACGAGGCCGGCAATTGCAAGGAGAGCGCCATTAAACAAAGGGTTTAATTAGCAAAAACAATCGCTCTGCACGTGCGTCAGTTTAGATTTTGGTACATTTCTTTGCTGTCCTCTGCAAAACAACAACATGAAATTACCAAATTTTAGGTTTTCTCGAGAACATGAGCGTGTGAGGGTAAATTTTTCTTTCTTGTTCCTTACTTTAACGCCATTCATAGTAATATAGTCATTGGATAGTTCACCGGCATTTTCCAAGTTACAGAATTTGTAATAATCACGAAAGAGTAACAAAAGCGAGAAGTTATATTTTGGAAACAACGTTTTCGTTGCTGTCGCCGTCTTCATTGCTAAAGCTCCTTAATATTATTGTAGTCTGTAACAATAATAAATTAATATAGATTGTGAAAATTTTCTCTTGGAAACGCCCTAGTTTCCAAGACTCAACTGCACCACAGAAACCAAACACACCATCAAAGCCTCATCCACCACATGCCCATCCCATCCACCCTTGGGGATTACACTGCTGATCACAGGATACTTAAAGATTCAACATGACATTTCAGTGTCATGTCACATTACACCACTTCCAGAAAGGCAGTTTCTGTGCTTACATAAGCTGTCTGACATTCTGAAAAACTGTTTTGATCCCAGCATAACGCGGGTACTATGCTTGCGTCGTCTGTTGAACACTGAAATTTAGTGTCAAAGAATAGACCTCATCAGCGGTTTTTCAACTCACAAAAGACTGTTTACTCCTGGGTAGCTCAAAATAACTCTACCAAGATCACATAACTTTAAAAAAAGATAAGGCCACTTTCAAACGCACTGCCAGCAGGTAATTTTGATATGTACAACCCAGAATCAAACCACCATTCACTTCTTGACTCCCTACTCCTGTTTCCTGTGGGGCAATTCACCTTTTAAGGTGGCTCAAAACAGTTTTCAGTGCTTTCTAAGACGTAGATTTTGATGGGTCACTATAACCACTATTTATCTGTTCATGCTACGGTCATGGTATCAAAAAACTGGGGTTGCTCTGAACCCCATGTACATAATTTTTTTAAACTTTGCCAAAAGTTGCGTCTTATCCAGCTTATCAACTTTCGATAACAATAAAAAATTTCGCCGTGCGGTTTTTGAAATATAAGTACTTAAAGCTAAAATTAAGGGTGTTTTTAGTAGGTCATACTGTTGTTATGGTAACATATAGCGTCACGAAAATGATAATAACGTGCTCCCCAATGATTGGACAGTTTTGTGATACCATGACTGTAGCATGAACGGATAAAGAGTGGTAATAGTGACCCATCAAAATCTACATCTTCTAAAGTGCTGACCTTAAGGGTGCTACCTTAAAGTGCTACCTTAAGGGTAGATAGATATGATAACAAAATTCCCAAGTCTGACTATTGGGTTACTGAAGATATTTTAACATCACTTTGACCCAGCCCTTGGGTTTAACAAGTTGGGGGTCTACTGTTCATTCAATAAGATGAGCAATTTTATCAAATTATGTAAATACTATTCCTACTTGACCCCCCCTCCCCAACAGCAGTTCAGCAATGGCGGTGTTGTCTTCGTTGTTTTCGGATGATGTGGAACTACTGACTCGAAGGCGTTTTTTTCCGTTTTCTCTGTTTTGCTGTTATCAGTGGACATAGCAAGAATGGTGAGTACGGCCACAAGGTTAATAAAGGTTGATTTTGCTCAATATACCGTGTGAAACACAAAAATTTTACGGAGCTCCAACGCACACGTCTGTTCAGCTCCGAGACATCACGTGACTTTAATGAAGTTTATTGGTACAAAGATAATAAGCCAATCAGTAACGGAGCTAAAGATCTTTATCGATCATATGGTCAGATAAATGGTGACACAGTTCGCAGAACGCTTTATTTCCCCATTGTACGCATGGAACATGAATGAATTTACAACTGCAGAACAGACACCAGTGAAAACAGCAGTTGTCCCAAGGGCTTTACAGTAGAAGTTACTGTCTTTTATAAGTACTAGCCGGGTGTCTAAACTCTTTCTTATTTACACATAAACCTAAACGAACGGTTATTAAGTCAGTTTTTGTTGATTATGGCCTTAAAACGTTCTTTTGATTTTTCAATTCTGTCGTTAGCCGTGTGCACAAATCAGAATCCATAATCGTATCCCATTCTGGTCTCAGAGGAAAACACAAATTTAATCTCACCCACCCACCCAACCCACACACGAATGTCAAAAACAGATGAAAGATGGAGACAGGCCACCACACCGGGAACTACGTCCCCAATGTACTATAGATTGATATAGTCGGCTAAACATTTAGCTCCTGGGAAGAAGACGTTTAGCTCCTGGGAGTGGGGGTGGGTTAGTTGTGACTTCTGAGAGCACTGGCCTTCTTAGAAGAAGTTCGTTTTACTAAATAAAGGTAAAGCGGGTCACATAACAGCAACGAATAACACCGTCTTCGTCAAGAAATTCTCCAACGCAAGCTTGAGGTGCTCTGCACTGTGCTAGTCATCCTGCTTCTTTGGTCCAGTGAACCTGACGTGGCGAAAACAGCACCCTACAAAACGGCACAAAGCATGCAATAAAGCAGCACAAGTATGGTGAATGCATGCAGGAGACGCCTACTGCAGGCTGAGTTTACTCTTGAAATTTCCAATGTGACGGATGCAGATGCTGGGAAATATTTCTATCGGATGGAGCTAGTGACCGTTCAACCAGGTAAAGCAATGTATATTCTAATTCGCTACTCCACTCACAGGAGTATAACACATTTATTATGTTAATTAAGCAACCATATTTGGGGTGTGTCAATACGAGCCGTGTGCGATCCTCTTTATTATGAGTTTACAAGTTAACCCAGCAAAATTACAGAAACTCTGAGAGGCTCAAAATACAACAAGAAAACAACTAATAATGCTCGTATACCAATGACACTCCAATGTCCAATACTGTCGCACTAATACGGATCGTCAATAGCATTTGTCGATGCGTACGCTGCGTACGAATCGACAACCTTGCTTACGCTCCGTATGCTGAACTCATACGGAGCGTGTACACATCAGGGATGCATGTCATTATTACGTCAGGGCACAGTGTGTCGATTCGTACGCTCCGTACGGCTGGCACGAATCGACAACCTCGCTTAAGCTCCGTATACTGAACTCATAAGGAGCGTGCATCTCATTATCACATCAGGAATGCATCTCACTATTACGTCAGGGCACAGTGTGTCGATTGCTACGCTCCGTACGGAACGTACGAAACGACAATCTTGCTTACGCTCCGTATGCTGACCTCTACGGAGCGTACATCTTATTACATCAGGAGTGCATCTCAATGCGTGTATCAAAAATACTAGTGCGGTAAACAAGCCAGCAGAAAGAATGTATATTTTATATCTGAGACTCGTTCTTTAAGCGTGAAATCGAAAATCAGGCGTTTCAAGTTCAAAACTGGTCCCATGCACAATCATACGCCTCTTGAACAAGCGAAAATAATGCGAGTATAAACAACACTCGTGCCGTAAACAAGCCGGAAGAAAGAATGCATATTGTATATCTTGTTCTTTAAGCGTGAAACTGAAAATCAGGCGTTTACAAATCGGTCTCATGCACAATCATACGCCTCTTCAACAGGCGAAAATAATGCGAGTATCAACAACACTTGTGCCGTAAACAAGCGGCGGAAAGAATGTATGTTGTATACCTCATTCTTTAAGAATGAGACCGAAAATCAGGCGTTTACAAAACTGGTCTCATGCGTAATCATACGCCTCTTCAACAGGCGAAAATAATGCAAGTATCAACAACACTTGTGCCGTAAACAAGCGACGGAAAGAATGTATATTGTATACCTCGTTTTTAAACGTGAAACCGAAAACCAGGCGTTTTCAAAACTGTTCTCATGCACAATATCATACGCCTCTTCAACAAGCGAAAGTAATGATGTATAAACAACACTCGTGCCGTAAACAGAAAGCCATTCTCATCTCCTCGGGCCAACATTCAGCGGGAAGAAAGCGTAGGCGTTAAAAAGTTCCCCTCTTTCGTCGGAGATTTCACGCTTTGTCAGGCATCGGACCGTGTCACGGTATTCTCGCAGTGTACTCATCGTTGTGGATGGAATAATCTTGTGAGAGCAAACGTTACGGAATTTTGATCATGACAGCAGTTACCAATCAAATGCCACGTATCCTACTCAATTGCGTTGTAAGTCTTATCACACCTTTCGCTTCTTTTGCGCTATGTTCTTCGCTTTATTTCCCGATTAATTTCCATTGTTATAAAAAAATGTTTCACTTACGTCCATTTCATTGCACAGTGATATTACACAGAGGCAAACAGTCAGGTTATAAAAGAAGTAATCTTTGATTTTTTTTTTCTTTAGCGCGAGGTTTTACATTACACTGCAACTCCGTTAGAATTTAGCTACGAACGGGCTTTCTGCGTGCCGCGACCGCCATTATGGATTTTGTTCCGGCGTATGCTACAAAAGCCTTTGCTTCAACATGATGTTTTGTATTACAGTGGAGCCCTATTAATACAGCAACCAACGGGCCATAACGATTTGCACATTAACTGGGTGGCCAAGTTGGCGGGGCGCGTAAAAGTTGCCGTTATAACGAGGTCTCTGACTGATACGGTTTCACTGAAAAAAATTTTCCTACTCACGGAGAGTACGCCACTCCTTACGGATCGAATCCTAAGGTTTACGCTCCGTATCCATACGGATCGAAAAGCCGTATGGCTACCCACACCAAAGTCAATCCATGAAAATATTCCCACTAATGAAATGCAATGCTCGAAGCGTATGGCCACCCACACCAACAGTATCCAGAAAAATATTCTAAGTCCCACTAATGAAATGCAATACTCGAAGTGTACGCTGCTCTTTGCAGATCGACTGCTAGGTTTAAGCTTCGTACGCTTCGTACGGATCGACAAACCGTATGGCCACCCACACAACGGTATCCATAAAAATATTCTAAGTCCCACTTATGAGATGCAATATTCGAAGCGTATGCTGCTCTTTACGGATCGACTGCGAGGTTTACGCTTCGTACGCTCCGTACGGATCGACACATCGCTTATACGATTCGATACAATGGGTGTGTATTGGACAACCCTCACCAATGATACAATAAACGCACTAACTCTTATGTATAGCCTTTGTAAATTTGTACGTGACAAACTGACAGTCCTCCCTTGTTGTAACGACCATACTCTTTATTGATAACTTCGATAGATACAGATTCCTTTGACACTAGACTCCGAAAATTACTCCGATTTACTAAACTTTGAGATAATCCGACCTGAATTCCGACCTGAATTGAATCAACGTTTAAATGAATGTTCTTGAATGTTCTCCGATACTCGTGTTCTAATCCGATACTCGATACCATTCCTAACTCGGTTACATCACACTCCCCCCTGATTGACAGAGTCAATCATAAGGTGAAACTAAACGACAACAACTTAGACTAAAGTTCAATGTTCAAAGATTTAAAATTTCACAGTTCATGGTGCAGTAACCACCACTGGAATGTCTTCATTTCTAATCATCTGCACGTTCATATTTCTGACTCTCTGTGCAGTTCCCACAGGAGGTGAGTCCACTGAACTTGTATCAACTTCTAGAGGGTAAAGTTTCTGAATGGGACGCTTCATGACGATCCTTCGAAGAGAGTTATCCACCGTTATCACCTCTGCAGCACGGACTATGTTATCTCTTCCCTTCAACAGCTTCTCTACCTTTCCCATTCTCCACTGCTGTCTTGGTGTTTTGTCTGCATAAATGTGCACGACATCTCCTACTTTAATCATTCTTTTTGGTTCTCTTCCTTTGAGTTTCTGGTATTCTCTGATTCCATTTAGATATTCCTTCTTCCACCGACTTCTGAAATGGGTGAGTAGACGATTCAAATATCTTTCCCGCGGGGCCAGTGTGTTCATTGTTGAATTCGTGGTGGGAGATTGTTCCAGCAGCCGCCGACCAATAACAAGATGCGAAGGTGTAAGAGAGTCTTCTGACAACTCATCATAGACATAGGTTAAGGGCCTGGAATTTAGAACGCCTTCGGTTTCGATCAAAACCGATTCCAGCTCTTCATAGCTCAAATTCGCGTTACCAAGCACTTTCTTGAGGCACCTTTTCACCAGTTTTACGCAGACTTCAAAAAAGCCACTCCACCAGCTAGCTGTGGGTACATTGTAGTGCCAAGCAATGTTCTTGTTGAGAACAAACTTCCTCACCTCAGAGCCCTTGAAAGTTTTGCCATTATCCGAGATGAATAAGGTTGGGAATCCTCTTCTGCCACAGAGTCGCTTGAGTACTCGTAAGAAGGACCTTGCGGAAAGATCTGGGGTGAGTTAAAGGTGTATAGCCCTTGTGCTTGCACATGTAAACAGAGCAATATAGCACTTAAACATCTCTCCTGTCGACTGGTAAATGTTCTTCACATATAAAGGTCCGGCAAAGTCTACAGCAACTTTAGAAAACGCCAGATCATCTAATACCCGAAATGAAGGTAGAGGTGGAGTAGATGGAGAACTGTTGGCTCTTCCTTGTATTTTGCTTGCATGTTACGCACTTGGAAAGCATGTCTTATACAGCTAGCCTCCCTTTGATTATCCAGAACTGAGCTCGGATTTCGGCAAGAGTTTCTCCAACTCCATTGTGATTCACATTCTCATGAGACTGCTTGATTACCAGCTTCGTAAAATGCTGTTTTCTTGGAAGCAGGATAGGAAATTTTGCTGAATGAGGTAGTGAGGAGTTGTGGATTCTTCCCTTGCAGCGTAACACTCCATCTTCGTCTTTGAAAACTCCTAACTGTTCCCAGGTTGAACTAGATTTCTCCCTTTCTTCCAGTTTGGTCTGAACATGCTTGTACCAGAGGTTTTCAACAACATTAATCTCCTCCACAGTGATGTCAGGAAGTATTCGTGGACTTCTTTTGATTCGTTTAATAAACTTCAGGACAAGGGCGGTTACTCTTGTAAGTTCGCTGATCCTGCTGAACCTGTCAGGATAGATAACTTCAGAAATGCACTGATGGGCTTCAACAGTTACATTCAATACACTTAAAAATTCACTTGAGTTTCCTTTTCTCAATTCCTTTGTAGCCTCTTCTGGAACGGTGCCCACACTGATTCCACTGTTCGGTACATTTGGCCACTTATCTTCCAAAATTTCACTAGAAATGGTGGTCCCTTCCACCACAGATCATAAGATACAATTTCTGAACTCTTAGCAACTCGTGAAACAATGTCACTTGGGTTTAAGTTCCATGGGGCAGTACATCCAATGTTCCTTACTCCAAAGACTGCGAATCTTCTTAACTCGATTCTGCACAAACTGCTTGAATTGCTTCGACTCTCTTTGAATCTACCACCAGACAATTTGGGAATCAATCCAACTGTACACTGCATCAAACTTGACGGTACAGACCAATGCTTCATACACTGCAGTCATCAAGTTCGCCAGTGTTAGAGCTGCCGTCAGTTCTAGACGAGGGATTGTATCTCCTTTCAAAGGAGCAAATCGGGTTTTGGAGGCCAGCA
>JAEMWC010001252.1:87500-110000 GCA_016490735.1 Pachyseris speciosa | reverse complement strand
ATAGCTGGAGAATATTCGAGCTGGAATTATATTTCCAGAGGGATTGCCCAAGGGTCAATCCTCGGGCCTTTGATATTTAATATTTTCATCAGCGATCTCCTGTTTATCGTGAAAAGATGCAAACTCTCTAGCTACGCAGACGACACGCAAATTTTCTTTGCTCATAATGACTATAGAGAAGTTCAGGGTGCTATTAACTCTGATCTGGAGCTTGTTGATAAATTGTATGATGAGAACGGTCTGAAAAGCAACAATTCTAAGTATCAAGCCATTGTGATGGGAAAATCTGATGCCACACTTGATTTCAAGTGTGAAAATTCCAGTATCCCAGTGTCTAAAGAATTTGAGATGCTTGGCATAACGATAGATAACAAATTGAAGTTTGACAATCATGTTGCTAAAATATGTAGCAAAGTTTCACAGCAAATAGCTGTTCTTTAAAGAATGAAGAAAATACTTCCTTTGAAACAAGGCGCGACTTATATTTAGCATTTATCCTTCCTCACTTCAATTATTGCAGTGAAACCTGGAATTTTTGTCGTAAAAGTGCTGCAGACAAATTGGAAAGGTTAAATGAGCGCGCGATCAGGTTTGTTTTCAGGGATAAGTACACGAGCTACCCGGAACTTCTTAACGCATTAGGCCTCTCATCTTTAAAACAACAAAGATTAATTAAAATTACATTGTCTATTTTTAATGCCGTCCACAATTCTTTAGCGCCTGAAAGTATACAAGACCTAATAGTTCATAGGAAGAACGATAGTTACAATTTAAGAGGTGATTCTCTTGCTACCCAAGCCAAAGTCTACTACATATGGCTTGAACTCAGTCCGCTATATTGGTCCGAAACTCTGGAATTCAATTCCTAATATGTTGAGAAATATAACGAATCTTAAGTCTTTTAAGAGATCCATTAGACAAGTTGACTTAGTGCAATTTTTATAATTACGACGCTTTTTCAATATAATTTTAATTATAGTATGTTCCATATTTAGCTTTTTAACTCTTAATTTTATTGTGTTTGTGGAATACCTATAAATTAGCTGGCGTCCTTTCACAGACCCCTACTTCGGTCCCGTCTGTGAAAGCACGCCATTACTGCAGCTAAGTGTATTTTCACAACAAACTTGTATTGTATTGTATTGTATTGTATGTATGGGATGGTGTTGTTAATTGTAGTACTTTTCTTCATACATTGTTGAAGCCTTAAGAATTTTAAGTAGTCAGCTGGTTAACTTGTATTTTCATCTAAATTTCTTTACTTGGTTTTCGTTCTCGCTCTTTGCCCAATAAGCTAAAATCAACTTATCATCAAGTATTACCAGCACGTTTTAAAAGAATCAGAATTAAAAATGGCCTTTGCGAAATTCCAAACTGCCATGTAATGTAATATGACGCACCGCAATTGGCTCTTTTTCGAAGGAAACGACTGTCCTTAACTCAAACTGTTTTCGAATTGCAAGTACATATAAACGGCCTTTAAGAAGCAAAGCCTCGCCTGCTTGGATGTGCACTAGTCAGTACACGAGTTCTGTTCAAACACTTTATTGAGATAATACTTTCTTTACCCTTTTTTAGCAGGTAAACAAGCGGCGGCAAATGGAACTGCACAAACCTCACGCCTACCGGATAACTCAACTAGAATCATAATTGTATGATTTCTTAACAACAGACGCCCCTTACTCAGTTTGTTTCCTAGATTGGAAAGATCGCAGCACTTGAGCAACCGAAAGCTTTAATCTTAGAAGTTTGAATAATGTGAACTTTGTACTCAGTTTGTGCGTTTATAACCATGCCTTAGCTATAATCATGATATTCTTTAACTAGAACTTCAAGAGAGGTATTGCACTGCCAAGAGATAGACCAGCTTATCAAATAAAAGACGTTTCCTTTTCTTTGTAGCAACAAACTTTCATTTCGCTACCAGGTTATTTAAAATGCAATAACTGCCCTGGAACTTAACGAAATAAACTGAAGTAAGTTTCTGTGATGTCTGTGCTCCTATCTCTTAGACTAAGAGCAGACCCTCTTTCTTTCCTTCGTCGATCTTGATAGCGAGCGCGAAACGCGAGCGAGCGAAAATTGGGGCGATTAGAAGTGGGTGAGTCTCGCAGGCGAATGTATGGTAAATGCAAAATCTCAGAGAACGTTTTCTGGCGCGGTTAAATCGCTAAAATTTTGACAGTGAAATCCTTTGCCAATCGCCATTAATTAACAATACAGTATAATTTTTTGCTGAGGAACAGGTGCTTTACGTATTTTCTTGACAACTGTTTTAATGTACCTCATTAATTTTGCACTTTTGGCAAATAGACTTTCAGAAGATGATTTAACGTAGAAATACCGTAATTCTGTTCTGTTTGCCTACGCGTCAAGATGGCGTCATAAACCGTTATGAGGTCTATCCAATTTTGGCTTGTGGCGACGAAATGATAAAGAATTGGAAAATAATTATGCATTTTTAAACATGTGAACCAAACCAATTTCATTGGACAGGAATGAGAAAACTTTTTTTGGGTTGCAAAGTCGAGAGGACTGCTGTCAGCGGGATTAAAACTTAATAATAATTAAATAATAAATCATAATTATGCATTTTTAAAAATGTGAACCAAACCAATTTCATTGGACAGGAATAAGAAAACTTTTTTTTGGTTGCAAAGTCGACAGGACTGCTGTCAGCGGGATTAAAACTTAATAATAATTAAATAATAAATAATAATTACGCATTTTTAAAAATATGAACCAAACCACTTTCATTGGACAGGAATAAGAAAACTTTTTTTGGTTGCAAAGTCGAGAGGACTGCTGTTAGAGGGATTAAAACTTAATAATAATTAAATAATAAATAATAATTATGCATTTTTAAACATGTGAACCAAACCACTTTCATTGGACAGGAATAAGAAAACTTTTTTTAGTTGCAAAGTCGAGAGGACTCCTGTTAGCGCGATTACCACTTAACATCGCAGGCTTTTATTTTTCAATTGTTTATTTAGTAATAATGTCACAACTGGCCTTCAATTGGTGTTCAGTGTCCACTAAACAAAAAAGAGTTTTCCTAACAAAAGACGGACTTCCCAATTTTTTCCCTGCACTTCTCAGTGCGAGTACAATGAAGATCCAATTACGGTTATTTTGACTACGCCAAAAACAATATCAATTTCGTAACTTACTTTCGCGAAACATCTACATCTATATTAAAATGCGTCGGTAAAGCCGTTAGACATCACACCAACGTTAAAAATATTACACAAAGATTAAAATAACAACAATAAAAATAATATCTACAAGTTTAAAACTGGTCGATAAAATACTTGGAAATCTTAGTCTTAAAAATCTCTAAAGAATTGCTTTCAACAACGTCTTTCGGAAGTTTATTCCACATCCTGAGGGTGGGTGGGAAGAAGGAATAAAAATATACATCCTTTGTGGCATTTTTTTTTTCAAAAATTTATAATTGAACTGAACAACCTCTGGCGGAAACAAGCAACATCAGGTGTCAGTTCTTATTTAAGTCCATCTTTATAAGCAAAAAAGAAGAAAAAAAAAAGAAGTCTTTAATTTTCAGTTTGAGGGGCAAAAAGTGCCATGGTTCATGGTTCATGCCATGGTTCAGAGCTTCTCCGTTAGTTGCACAGTCTTGCGAATTTGACGTGAAGGTCTTTACTGATCACCCGTATAGTTACCCCCTTTAACTTTTCAAGAATATTCTGCGATAAAACAGAAGTGAAACCATTTCCGAATGTAAAATTTATTACCTTAACTTTCAATAAAACTAAATTATCAATGCAAACAAGAGAAAGGCGCACGCGACAAAAAAGCGGACACCTGGATAAGTCATAAAAGGGCATAGCCTAGCAGTGAGCGAATCTAATGAAGAAACTGCTGAAAAGCAAAACAGAAATCTTAAAAAGATTAACGTTTTGAGCAACTATAAGTTACTAAGACAATGGATGTTGAGAGCGGAAAGAGGGTTATATTCTGTATTATTCTTTGTATTTTCCCACTGATTTGCTGTGGATCAGGTAAATATGCAATGATGTTTCCTCTGTAAACCCCTTAAAAACTTATGTGTCCTACCTTTGTCTTCTATTAAGGGTATCCCTGCTTCTCGAATGGGTATACAGCGCCAAGGCCAAGTTATTATTAATTTAGACAAACTTCATGCAAAAAATGGTACGTGTCTTGTTGCACCATGTGTTGTGGCATTGTTTATCATGCTATACACAGGGCCACCCAACGACAAGTTTCGGTAGATATCTGTTCGGTGGAGGGTAATTCGCCTTGGGTTTTCGGCGTCAATTAAAGATTGCACTCGCATTTTCGTAACTAAAACTTGGCCTAAAAAATTCGCAATTGGGGAATCATAGACCCTGAGATTTTCGGAAAGGTCGTAATTGCTGTTTTTGGCAGTCAAAAACGTCAGCTAGCATTTTCGGGAAGAAAATAGTTCACAAGAAAGTTCGTGGAAAGTTTATTTCAGCTTGCATTTTCTTAAAGGAAGATTTTGCTCCCTAACCTTTTCGGGCAATTAAAATTTCAGCTAGGGAATCCAAACAGATGAACTTCTTCTAGCTAATGAAAACATCTCTTTAAACAGTCTTCAAACACCATGAGGTACTTCAAAATGCCTGTCTACAGCTTTAGGTTGATTTGGTTCATTGGGTGCCCCTGTATACAGGGTTGTACTAACTGTGTACGCTGCATTGATAAACTCTAAAGTGTGACTATGTTATTTCTATCAAAAAACGCGACAGGGACTGAAGCAGCTTATTTTGTATCACCGGCTAATTTCAATTATGATCATGGAAAACTCAGCTGAACACTTCTATCAGAATGGAACAATTCATCTTTGAAAGTGAAATTAGCATAAAGCAGTCACCGACATATTTTTAAAAAGGCATCACGTTCCTAAGTACTTTTTGAGTAGGTTTTATCCTCGGTCGATACATATACAGTTGAACCTCCATTAAGGTTACCGTGTACCTTCAGGGGTGTCTCTAATCTACGGGTTGTAGCGGCTCCCGATTATAGCCCAGATATCATAAACCCTTTAAAGCTAATTGAACTAGCTTTTCGAATATTTCATTAATTTAGTGAGAAAATGAATTACTGAACGCTCCGTCGAGTCTAAACTTGAAGGTGTAAATTAGCTTTTGAAAGCTACAACTGAATGTGATTTTTGTACTATCACAAGAATTTTGAATCCAATAATTTTATTTTATCTACTGTTTTCGTGAATTGAATACTAAAAATTTGGCTAAACAACTGTTTTCCGCATGTTTGATGTTTTACCTCAAGGTCAGTTTGTGTAATGGGTTCTGCGGCTTTGGTCAACTCTTCAGTGTTTTTAATCCGATTTTTCGCTATGTCTCTTTATCGAATGCCATTTTTATGCCCCATCGGGCATTCTAGCTTTACGTTCAGTGTGCAGCTTGCCTAAACTGCGTGAAAATTAATTTCATTAATTTCTCTTTCTCGCCGAGATCTCACCGTGATCGATGAGGACTACACCGCTTTTGTTTCCTCCCGTGTTTTAATTTGGTGCACAAAGTTTTCCTCCTTTTGTCAAGCCGCATGGTCGACTGTATTTTCAACACAATATATAGCGAAAGGACAGGACAATTAAATGAGAACATACGAGTATTTTTCTTACTGCAAATTAGAAACCATTACCCGCCAACAAGAGCTGCCGACAATAAATGTTTTCTTGCGGATATTGTGTCACCATCCTCGCCACATAATCAGCGAGTTTTATCAATAACGGATCGTTCAATACTTTGCTGTTTTGATTTTAAACCTGTGAACGGATTGTTCACGGTTTTAATGAAGAAATATGCAAGTTGGATTTGTAGCAATTTGCTTTGCCAAACCGGGCACAAGCGAGAACTCGGCGCGATGAACCAGATCAAAAGCCCGATAAAAATAATTGGCCAGCCAGAGGCATCATTTAACAATGGCGCGATTTCAAAACAAAAACAACCGACCGCGTTGGATCAAGGGTGATAATGGGCCTTTAATGGAGCACGGTCAAAAGCTACGGGCCCAATCTCTCACCCCAATCCCTTAGCATTTGACCGAGCGCTAACCTCTGTGAAATGCCCAAATGAGGAGCCCGTATGAAGGCTAATTCTAGCTGGCCATCCGGTGTATAAATTATTTGTGTGGGAGAAAGAGTAGACCACAACACCGGAAACTACCGAGTGGTTAGGGTAATGGATTTCAGTGCGGTTGCCCTGGGTTCAAATCCCGCTCTGGCCACTAGCTGGTCTTCTTCTGTGTAGTCCGTGGTTTCAGTCCTCGGTCATCCTTGTAAATAACCAACTGGTTTGCCTCCGGCCAGTTGGGATTCTTATCATGTTCAGTTTATTTGCATTATTTTGTTTCTATCATTATTTGTGGGCCACAATGGAAACTACTGGGCTACCAGTAATTGTGGTACCCCTGTAAAGTGGTATTATTTATTATTATCATTATTACTATTATTATTATTATTTTTATTATTATTATTATTATTATTATTATTTCAGAATAAAGAGTAGCGAGATAAAAGCATGACGTTTCGGCGACGACATGACACCATTATCAAATGCAAATTATTGTGAGTTAGGTAGCGTTATATAAAAGAATAGAGAATGAGAAAATACATTCGAATAAATGAGGCGGGGATAAACACAAGAATGAGTAAATTTAGTATAAACAGTTTCGCTGGAATGGAGTCATTTTGAGTGTTCAGAGTCGGTCTTTTTTCCTTATTAAAAGGATCTCATAAATAAGGCACTCAAGCTTTCCGCGGCATTTCTTTAAGGTGGTAAACTGCTCGTGAAGATTGCTAGATCTTTGGTTGTGTTTGTCCTTTAGGTGTTTCTAGATGACGGAATATTAATTTATGCTCCTCGATGCGCTGGTGGAGATGATGGCTCGTGAAGCCTGTACAATTTGAATCACACGAATTACATTGAAGTTCATACACAACGCATTGTTGGTTTACAAGTGAGGGCTTTGTTTCCATAACTTTCAAATCTTCAGAGATTTTCCTACTTGTGAAAACTGGTTGTAATACGCGATCGATTTTCTTTCCAAGGTCGCTTAGTTGCCTGCGAGTCGGCGGATTTCTGATCTTTGAAAGGCAAGGTTAATACAGGGCTGTCGACTGGCTTAATACGGCTTTGATTCTGGTCCTGGTAGGCGTGAAATCTTTAAAATCTCGTGAAAGTTTTACAGGATATTTCAGTTTCAGAAACATTTTTCTTAGCTCATAGCATTCTTTGGAGAAGAGGTCCGGTGAAGATGACAAACGTTTAGCGCGATCAAGCATAGTTCTCATTAGCGATCGTTTATATCTGTTGTCCACATGGCTCTGGTAATGGAGTAAAAGCCCTTTGTTGGTCTTTTTTCTGTAGACAGGTGTTAATGTGGTTATCGGTCTTAGTGATTATCATGCCTACGAAGGGTAAGTTTCCATTGTAAATTGGATTGCTGGGTGTGCATCATTCATTTATTATTATTATTATTATTATTATTATTATTATTATATATATATTTTTAATATATAATAATAATAATAATAATGATAATAATAATAATATTATTATTATTATTATCATCATCTGCAAGATCAGCATAAGATCAGCATTACTTTGCTTAAGAGACTCGCGATTTTCCAGGAGAGTTCATTTCCAGTTGTCGGACATTGGTTTGGATATTGAAAAAGACATGCTAATATTTGTTAAGGAAATTGTGAACGTTATTTCTGGGGAACTCTAGCCAAAGCCAGGAATACTGAGCCAAGAAGAGCAGTTCTGTATTCGACCTTATTTATTTTTACCTAATACGATGTTTTAGACTTTTTATAAAGGAAGTATTTTTAGCCTAGTTTTCTTTTGACACATTTTTTGGAAGCTTTTTTAAAATAAAAAGGATTAATACAGTTCTACCATAATTTGTAACTTAATAGTTTTGTAATTATTTTTTGTTTTGTAAATATTGGATGAATTTTTAAATAAAATTTTTATTAAAAAAATTATTTTTTCTTTGTTTTTTAATCATATTAGGTATAAAATAAAGGTTGACTACAAAAAACTGCTAAACACTTCTCAGCTCAGTATTCCTGGCTTTGCCTAGAGTCCTCCAGAAATAGCGTTCTCTTAACAAATAATAGCGTGCCTATTTTCAATATCCAAGTCAATGTCCGACAACTCTTATTATTATTATTATTATTATTATTATTATTATTATTATTATTATTATTAATATTATTATTATTACTATTACTATTACTATTACTATTACTTTTACTATTACTATTACTTTTACTATTATTATTATCACTATTATTATTAGTACTACTTATATTTTAAAGAATAGAAAACTTTATTAACAAATTCTCAAACAATCTTAAATTTACAAATATTGATCTACTAGAATGCTTAAAAAAGATATTCATAATTATAATCCGCATAAATATTGTAAAAGAATTACTAAAAAGTTCATTAAAAAATTATGTAAAACGTTTGTATTTACGAATATTATTAACTACGTTCCCTGTTCTACTATTAATATTATTATTATTATTATTATTATTATTATTATTAGTAGTAGTAGTAGTATTATTTTA
The DNA here is from genome assembly GCA_016490735.1 of Pachyseris speciosa. Classification (NCBI taxonomy): domain Eukaryota; kingdom Metazoa; phylum Cnidaria; class Anthozoa; order Scleractinia; family Pachyseridae; genus Pachyseris; species Pachyseris speciosa. The sequence goes on along the minus strand of JAEMWC010001252.1, from coordinate 101,383 downwards.
CTTCACTTTATTACTTGTCCACATTTACCTTCTAGGGCCAGAACCAAACCATGGTTCTAAGGCTCTAGAGGAGTGTTTGTTCAATTTACTTTGATTGAGAGGATCTTTCTCAGAATGTGTGCTGTTCCCAGAAGTGCTGATTTCACGTGGGTTATTGTTGCCTGGGATTTCGCGCAGCTGTTTTTCAGTGCCTTTCCTAATAACTCCAAGGGCAGCTATGACAACAGGGATTATCATTGTTCTCATCTGCCACCTACGGGCTATTTCTATCTCCAGATCTTTGTATTTAGACAGTTTCTCTGATACTTAAATGGAAGTGTTTTTGTCCGATGGTATGGCCACCTCTATTAAGGAGCACTTGTTTTCTTGATTTGCTGTCATTGCTCTATCTGTGTGGATGGGCATGTCATACTGGATAGTGATATTCTCTCTTTCTACCACTGTTTTTGGTTCGTGTTCATACCATTTGTCTACAGTGTCCACATTGTATTCCCTGCAGATGTTCCAGTGTAGGTGAGTTGCGACCTTATTGTGCCGGTGGATATATTCTGTCTTTGCCAGTTCTGGGCAGCCTGATATTCTACTCCTCACATCTTTCGAATTTCTCTCGCAAGCCTTGATATTTTTCTACTTTCTCCTCTTCTTTTGCTCTCACCCTTCCATCTTCCGGGATTGCCACGTCTATATTTATTATTATTATTATTATAATTATTATTATTATTACTATTATTATTATTATCATTATTATTAAGTTTAGCAGTTTTGTAGTTGACATTATTTATTTTATTACCTAATACGATGTTTTAAAAAGTTTTAAAAAGGAATTTGTTTAGCCTAGTTTTTGACATATTTTTTGGTAGCTTTTTTGAAAATATTGTAAATATTGGACGAATTGTTAAATAAATTTTTAATTTTTTTTTAAATTATTATCGCTATTATTATTATTATTATTATTATTATTATTATTAACTACGTTTCCTACTCTTTTCGCTCAGTGTGTGGGTTCTTTTACGTCCCCTTCCAGAGCAAGGCCAACGTCTAAACGTCACTGCCCAACTGAACTGAGGCAGATGTTGAGCACACAGCCAGCATGATCTTACCAGTTATTTTAAGACCCTGGTTTGTGGTCCGGTCTGGGTTTGAACACGTGACCTCCCTCTCGCCAGTCCAGTGCCCTACCAACTGAGCTAACCGGGCTATAATGACGTCATGTTTTACTGCTTTAACCACCAGCATAATTTCCAGGGAATCGTTGCTTTTGGAGTTGAACGGTGGATCTCAGCTGTAATGAACAGTTTGAGGAAATCGGCTATCTAATTTTTGTTATTATTATTATTATTTTGTCGCAGATGTCTTATCTGAGAGCCAGGAGTGTGAAATAAACAATGCTCGATCCCTGTCGTGTCACTGTGACGATGGTAGTGTGAAGATGGTTAACCCAGACTCTAAAGCCGACAACTGCGCGATCGAAAATGGCGAAACAACTCATGGCAAGACATGGAAACAAGTCAGCAAAAAGTTAAAATCCAAAGCTGGCTTGGTTTTGAAGAAAAGAAACTCAACAACCCGCATATACTTAACACGTAAATACCTTCTTTCTCGCTTCCATTGAACAATGATGATGATGATGATTAAGAAAATAACATTGATGTGGACATGGACAATGACAATGACAGTAGGAGTCAGGTAATGGCAGTGGCAGTGACAATGACAATCTGATGACAATGACAATGACAGTGACAGTGGCAGTGGTAATGATAAGCCTTAAGAAAGATCTCAGTTGATTTTCCCTTTTCTTTCTTTTCTTTTTTTACTGTTTGAGCATTTTATTTATTTATTTTTATTTTTATCTTTCATTTTGCACTGTCAATCGAGTCAGTTTTATGTATTTCCGGTATTACGGAAATATCATTACATAAACACCCCATTCCAGTGTAAAATGTGTACCTGAAGAAGGCTGGTTTGGCCAGCCGAAATATAGTACACAGAATTTAAAACCATGCTTCGTTGTATCGGTCTCTGCTTTCACATTCTTTGTTTTCTATACCGCACCGCTTAGATCACCAGTTTGGTCCAACTTAATTATCCCAGCAGGATTATTTTCCACGGTTGCTTGCTTGAACATTTAATAATCATCTGGGGTTGATTTAATCCGATAACGTTTAGTGAAGGTAACGTATGATAATGGTTCGCCAAGGAGTTTGTATTCAGACGAAACAACGAAACTGGAATGCCATTTCCAAGGAAGGCCCCTTCCTCGTATAGTTTGGCACAAGGATGGCAAACGTATCATGAATGGAACTAAAGGGTTTTACCACACTGAGAAACTGTCAGAGGATTATCAGGATACCTTGGAAGCCACTCTTTTTGTTCCGGGTCACGAAGAAAACGAAGGATTTTATACTTGCACTGCGAAGAATAGTATTTGTGGCTGGTCGAGTGATCATGAACAGTGTGTCGAGTTTGAGGCCATCTATCAATGTAAGTAATCTCTTGCATTTTAATTTTGGTTAGATGAATTAAAGTTGGAAACGTCAGAACAACGATTTGCTCTGAATGAGAAATACTGCAAACTGGCTGCTTATCTCTGAGCCACAGGTAGCCCACACAACGAAGAGTTTTCCTCATGAACTGGAAAACGGTAAAAAACAAGCAAGGCTGGTTACAAGGCTAGGAATATATATATTTAAACCAATATGTCGGGGCCACAGCCTTCCTTCATCAGGGTGTTACATATTATGACCCTAAGATGAAAAGACGTTGCAGTTTAAAAAAAGTTGTAGATGTAACATATTATAATAAAGGTAAACAATACAACGTAAAATAAAAAACGTTACAGTTTGAAAATTTGAAAAAAAAAAAACGTAACATGAAAACAAAACAACGGTAAAATCACTACTGATAAAATCACTAAGGCTACTGACAAACATCTCTACTTGTTACAATCCTCTTGCCATCCCAGACACAGCAAAAGAGCTATTCCATTCAGTTTAGCTCTCCGACTTAGACGCATCTGCTCTTCTGACGAAACTTTCGCACTCCGTCTTAACGAACATAAGTCTTATCTCAACAAACGTGGGTACAATCTCTCTTTCCTCAACAACAAAATACAACGCGTTTACAACATTTCACGTACCGAAGCACTTGCCCCCAAACAACGCAATTCGGATACTAACCAGCCTACACGTGTACCCCTTGTCATAACATACAATCCAGCTATTCGCTCCGCATCATCTATTATTCACAAACACTTCAACATTTTATCTTCATCTCCCCGCTGCGTTGACGTTTTCAAGGCTGCCCCTCTTGTTGCTTTCCGACGTTCTAACAATCTTAACGATCTATTGGTCAGTGCTAAACTACGTAAACCTGCTAAAAATAATCAACCCCTTGGTGCCTTTCGCTGTGGCCACAACTGTTTAACATGCAACTACATAACGATGGACTTACAACCTATACTTTTCATTCCACCGGCGAAACTAGATTCATCAAACATCATATAGACTGTAATTCCAAAAATATCATATACATGGTACAATGCAATCACTGTCACAAACAATACATAGGCGAAACTAAACGACGACTTAAGGTGGCTCAAAACAGTTTTCAGCACTTTCCAAGACGTAGATTTTGATGGGTCCTTATTACCACTCTTTATCCGTTGATGCTACAATCATGGTATCACAAAACTGCCCAATCATTGGGCAGCACGTTGTTATCATTTTCGTGACGCTATGTTACCATAGTAACAGTATGACCTGCTAAAAACACCCTTAATTTTAGATTTAAGTACTTATATTTTAAAAACGGCACGGTGAAATTTTTTATTTCTATAGAAATTTGATAAGCAGGATAAGACGCAACTTTTGGCAAAGTTTAAAAAATTTCTGTACATGGGGTTCAGAGCCACCTTATATTTTCGAAAATTTAAGGTGGCTCTAAACCCCATGTACAGTACTGAAAACTGTTTTGAGCCACCTTAAGGACCGTTTCAACGAACATTGTAGAACAGTCGACAAACAAACCAAGAGCTCTAAACCCACTGCAGTATCAAAACATTTTCTCTCACAGCGCTTCTGACATGCAACTAATTCCACTGTCCAAATCTAATCGTGACGGTGTACGAAGAGCCAGAGAAGCATATCTAATTGATAGAGGTCAAACTCTTGAACCGTTAGGAATCAACAGAAAAGAAGAAATATAATACCTTTCTTTTTGTTTTCATGTTACGTTTTTTTTCAAATTTTCAAACTGTAACGTTTTTTATTTTACGTTGTATTGTTTACCTTTATTATAATATCATGTTACATCTACAACTTTTTTTAAACTGTAACGTCGTTTCATCTGAGGGTCATAATATGTAACACCCTAATGAAGGAAGGCTGTGGCTCCCGAAATATTGGTTTAAATACATATATTCCTAGCCGTGTAACCAGCCTTGCTTGTTTTTTACCGTTTTCTAGTTTACAATTTTATAGCTGGTTAGATCTATTTCAGGATCTGGCTCTTCTATTTTGCAACGGTGGTCCTTGCTAAAGTATTTTCCAGTGTTTTCAAAAGTTTTCCTTATGGTACGATCGATCGATCGATCGTTCACGTTTAACGTAAGCAGTTGTCAGGAAATACCGATAGTTTCGTATTAATGATGAAATATATAGGGATTTAAGTTCAAAATACGGTCGGCCGTCAAGCAAAATTCGCCGAAACGTGAAGGAAAAATCACCGTTTTGAGCCACAAGAACGACAAGACCCCACAAATAAGTGACTTTTTTCTTTTTAGGTATTCCCATGCATTATTTTTCAAAAAACGCTTACACTAAAAGTAGAAAAGTAGAAGCGGTCGCACAGTAAACTCACAGTTTGTGTGGATATCCTGTGGTCTAACCATTTCCAAGCTTTTTCTGATAGTGTTGTTATGTTGCTATGTATACTGATAATTGGCCATGTTCTAAACGAGTAAGGGCCTGGGAACGAATCCAAAATTCATTGAAAATCAATGGAATTGAACTAAATCGATTCTCATATGAAAGGATATCTCAAAATAAGTAATTTCCGCACGTTTGACCATGTTTGGTCGAAAAGTCGCTAATTGACATGCATTTAGATCTTTAAAAAATCCCATACAAATGTCTCTATTTCGGAAAGTTTCTCCCTCTAAACCATTCAAAGCCTCTAATTTTCACAATTTTCAAAAGCTTTTGTTTCAGCTCCAATTCAAGTGAACAGCGTCAAATTGGTAAGGTGACCATTTTTGAGATCCTCTTTCATGCAGTGTAAACATTTTTTTTCCAGTCGATAAATTTTAAAACTCATTTCCAGGCCCTCACTCGTTTAGAGCATGGCCAATTGAACTCGTCTATTTATTAAGGTCCAGTAAGAATAAAAGCAACGGACTCAAAGATAGACACCACCGTCTTTTCCAACACCACTTTGAGTTGCGTGATTGAGGACGAACATGACTTTTGTGGTTTGAAATAACTCTTCAATAATAATCCGCTGCCATCGAAATCCAGTGACAAGTATAATGAAACAGAATTAAAGGAGACTTCCAGCACATGCAAGAAAGTCTTCCGCCTCACCGTGATGAACGTCACTAATAATGACGAGGGGACGTATAGTTGCCATCAGATCTGCAAATTCACTGAAAGATGGCACAAAACTTCAGATAACATTAACTTATATGTGTACGCACAACCAGGTAAGAAACTCTTTTTAAGTACTATGTTGAGTACCAAGTTTGATTGTAATTGGTAATTGGGTTGGCTGGTTTACTGGTTGAAGGGGTTAATACTTTCAAAACTGTCGGCCGTGACGAATCGTCAAGTAATTAAGTGGCAGACTGAAATGTTTAAACATAAAGAGTTCAAAGAGCACTGATTACAAGCTTTTCTGACATTCAACTTTTCGTTCCAGATACTTCAACTGCTTCACCATCAAGTGAGTATGAAATCACCTCATCTCGGCCAGTATTAGAAATTTCAGGTCAGTGCCTTATACCCTTTTATATAATGGCAAAATCAATGCGTGCACCATGATTGGTCAAACAGCTATGGTTTATTGTTCCAGTAAACTCATGGAAATTTCACGCGTCTTCTGGATTATTATATAAATTAAGCAATAAACCACAAGTTTCTATGATTCATAGGCTGATAAACCGCTTGGGATGTTGGAAGAATGCTCGAAGAATCCGTAAATCACTGGGCTGCGGCTCGTGATTTACGAATTCTTCGAGTGTTCCTCCAGCATCCCGCGTTGTTTATCAGCCTATAAACCATATAAAACTTGTGGTGTATTGCTTAAGTCACCTCAGAACATACTCCTCAGAATGTTTGGCTGGGGTTTCCTTTTTTAACGCCAAAATGCTTCAGATCGTGGGTCCATTTCAAGACCGGCAATTGTAAATATGAGGCGGCAAATTCCCCTATCATTTTTTCCCTGAAGACGAAAAAACGAATATCCGAAGATGTTTACCGGTCTGCTCTCATATTTACCTTGAAAACAATTCCAATTTCAAACCAGGGGATAAGAACTACACCCCACAGCTAACGAAAATGGCAAAATCGATGCTCCTAATTTCTGACCAGAGTGCCCTAGACGCATAATAATAATAATAATAATAATAATAATAATAATAATAATAATCTTTAATACTTATAGAGCGCATAACTCTATATGAATATAATCTTATGCGCTAAATTTACAAAAGTATAAATTATAAAAAATATATAAAAATAAAATACAACAATGATCTCAAGAATGTGATTACAAGAATAAATACAAATGTAAGAATATATACAAATAATTGTGCTGACTAGTATAATAAAAGAAATTAAAATTAAAATAAAAGTAAGTAAGTAAGCTGTTTTGAACAGAAAAGTTTTTAACAGAGATTTAAATTTCTTAAAATCTTGTTCCTTAGGAATACTCTTTGGTAAATTGTTCCATACTGTCGGGGCTGCTACACAGAATGCCCGATCTCCTAGTGTTTTCCTAGTCTTAATTGTTGGGAAAGTTAGAAACAGTTCATTGTTGGAACGAAGGTTATATTGAGTGTTAGATCTAATGTTTATAAGTTCTCTTAAATACTCCGGTGATTGTCCATAAATTGATTTGAAAGTAAGTATGGCTATCTTGAATAGTACTCATAAAAATATTGGAAGTTTCAACCAAAAATTGAAAGTCATCAGCAGTTTCTAGCGACAACTAGAGTGCTGCAAAAACCTAATCAATTTAGTTACTTGATATACCCCATCATCCTTTCCCAAAACGAGGACAGCAAGTTTGGTCTGCAAACTAACCAGCTATATACGGTACTCACACTTGGCCTTTAAATGCTGGATTAACGAGTGCGTGCTTTGGGGGTCTTGCCAGAATACCTGGGTACGAAATTCAGCATGAGGCCACACATCTCAAATGAACGCAAATTGAGGGCAGTTTAGACTCCTACGAAATGTTGTATCCTCATGCCTTCCCACCAGCACCGTTTTTACATAAGGCTCTTTTAATCTTGCGAGGCTTGCGAGAGAGAGAGAGAGAGAGAGAGAGAGAGAGAGAGAGAGAGAGAGAGAGAGAGAGAGAGTGAGAGAGAGAGAGAGAGAGAGAGAGAGAGAGAGAGAGAGAGAGAGAGAGAGAGAGAGAGAGAGAGAGAGAGAGAGAGAGAGAGAGAGAGAGAGAGAGAGAGAGGGAGAGGGAGAGAGAGAGAGGGAGAGAGGAGTACCTTATGTTGGCGAACTAATGAACCGTTTAATTATTTTCTCAATCAGGTCCCTCAGGAAAAGTTCCCCCAATAAAGTGGATCTTCCCAGTGATTATCAGCATATCGGCATGCGCGATCTTTGCTCTGATAACAGCTGTAGTTGTTCGTTACGTCATGAAAAAGCGGGGATACAAGAAAATTGAACGTAAGTTGTGAACCCTTCATTCAAACATCGATAAGCAAAGTGATCGCAATTTTCCTGCACAAAATCGGCTTCCTCCCAGGGGGTCTCGTCGCCACGCAACCGTCCACCGCCCAAGAAGTCAGCAAATTCTTAGCCTGCGTGCAAATGTCTCCTGTTTCCTTTGTTGGACAAAGGAAATAGGAGACGTCAGTACGCAGGCTAGATAATTATTGGCACACAAACAAATAGGGAGCGGATGGTCACGTCTCTTAACCAGAATCCTTGATCCAATTTTGCGGCTATCACTGGAAAAGGCTCTACAGCCAGTCTCTAACAAATTTCGCACTCCTCGCCCATTACGTCACATTCTTGTCTCCTTTCATGAATTGGGAAGGGGCTGAGGAGTGTTAAAAAAAATCTATAATATAGTTATTAAGGCCACTAAAAGCGTGTTAAATTCGACACAACAGTGAGATCTGGAGTGAAGTTTTCACGCAATCTAAATTAAAAGACCTGGAGACCACTTATTTTTTTAATTGCTGTTTGGTGCGAGATTTCAACGAAGTCTTTTTCCTTTTACTATTCTTCTTATTTTCCGTTTTATAAGTGGACAAGGAAAGATTTCTTTGACACAAAAGCTCGAGATCTAGACTGCGAGTAGTCTCTAATTTTGGCGATGGACTGTGGGACGGGAGTAAGACACGTGCGCGTGCGAGGAGACGCCACCCGTCTCCTCGCAATTTCGCGCGCGCGCGTTTTTCTCCCGCCCCACAATCCATCGCCAAAATTAGAGACTACTCGCCTTCTTAATATACTTTTGTGTCCTAGATGAATTTTGAATTATTTTGCTTCCTTAATGAAGCTTGAATTCCATCTATCTCCGACGTATTCCCATTTCGGAATCATTATAGTGCAAGTCCATGCCTTTGCAAAGTTTACTTTTTTTTTTTGTTCAGTTCATCAAAGTTTTATTATCATTGTTTTATTAATCATTATCAAAGTTTACTCTTTGCTAAGCCAACAATAGATTGGTCGAGGAGGTAGTGAATTTGCTCTTCAATGATTTTGCGATCTTTCCTCGATGTAGGTCTTGCTGAAGAGGGAATCACAAACAGCAACTTGTTTATCAGCTACAGTTCAAAAGACTTTACCTGGGTTAAAGAAAATCTGATCGCCCTCCTGGACAAACACTCGATCCCTTACAGCATTCACACCCGGGACTTTGAGCTGGGAAGGCCCATCGTCCAAAACATGGCGGACAGCGTGTATAATAGCCGCCAAGTGCTGATTGTGTTGTCCGACAACTACCTCACCAGCAACTTCTGTCGTGAGGAGATGCACATGGCTGCGCAGAGGGCGGAAGACACGGGAAATTCGTCGGTGATTCTTGTAAAAATCGACAAGTTCAAGAAAAGCCGATTGCCCGGTGCTTTGAGAAATAAGGCTTTGCTAGATTTTGAGAAGCACAAGAGGAAGCAAGATTGGGAGAAGAAATTGTTGCACGCTATTTTCGGAGCTAAAACTGTTAGTGTTTAGAGGGATACAGATATGTATAAAATAGTGTAAAATAAGTCAGTATCGCTGATAGTAAGCGCTGATAGGAGCGGCTCTCGTATGCCCCTGTTGGGATCTCTTCGCGCTTTATTGGCAAGAAATCCGGTAAAGACCCGCCCGAGTCAGAGCTGAAAACAAAACGTACGCCTCAAAGCAAAACGACTCAAAGGAGACAAATTTGACGAGCATAAGATTTTTATTTAAACTTTGAAGCGACAAAAAACAAAATTAAAATTTGTAACTTCATAGCCAGGCTTTGTAATCATAGGACCTTTTAAAATCTGTGTTTTCCATGAGGAGCCTCAAATTGGTCATACGATAAGAAAACCTCCGCCATCCACCCCAGGATGTTCCTACCGATTGTCAATTTTATTGAGTTTTGTACATTCAACAAGTGATATCAAAGAGATACCATCGCTCTTGTATGAGTTCCAAGAGATACGAGTGATTCTTACGACGTTTTGTATTCGGTGCTGCCATATATAGGGTCGATTCTTAGGGTCTAGAATGACCATGTTACGCTGTACATGGGAACTAAGTTAACTCAACGGCAAGAAATAGACTCTAACATTGCCTCAGCTCAGACATGTTTTTTTAGGATTCAAACTTCCCGCTTTGGGCATAGGAATCCTCATTTCTAGTTGTCTGGGATGGTTTATTTTCTGCCACCTCTTTTGCTCCCTAACATGAATTTGTGAGAACAGTGAGAGCAGTCATAAGATTCGTTGGCTTCAAATTGCAAATCAAGTTGCCAACCAAAAACAGAGCACTCCTGGAACAGCCAGAATTCAAGAACAAGAGAGCGCTTTTCAGTTGATTGTTCCCTTCGATACTGCTTTGCTTTCATTGGTTAGCGCAATTCGCGCCACTTTCTAAACCAGTGCAATTTCGCGCGCTGGCTTCCGATTGGCCGATTATGCTGTTTCCTCCTGTTCTGATTGGTCGACAATTGTTGAAAAATTGAACAGTGCTCTATCTAATCTCCCACCCAAATCTCTTGGTCCATAAGAGATCTGGGTACGAGATTATGCTCTATCGCCAACTTCGCTAAATGATGGCTACAAAGCTGGTACCCGGTGTCACTTATAATTCAGCGTTTTCTATCAGATTTTCAAAGGTTTAAATCGTGTAAAGATTAAAATAAGATTTCTGGTAGATGTTCATTTCTACTTTTTTTCCTATTGAGCAAATATCGATATTACGAGTTTTTAAACTCGTAATATCGATATTTGCTCAATAGGAAAAAAAGTAGAAATAAACATCTACCAGAAATCTTATTTTAATCTTAAAAAAAAACGCAGTGCATAAGGTAATTGAAACCAAAACTTTCTTACATTTTGGTGAAAAATATGCAAGGCTCGTAAAATTTGCGTTACTTTTAAAATATCCGGTAACAAAACAGCAATGATGTAGCTGTGTCTTTTACTGGGAGAAAAGACCTCTCAACCATGAGCGATGAGGTTCCTGACATGGTAAAAAGTTTACTATAAAGACAGGACTCAATCTCGGACCTTCAGCCTACATTCCTTACTGTACAAGCTTGAAGAAACGAGCGACTCTCGAATCATTCTCGACCCCAGAGCTTTTCCCTTTTGCGTATGTCTAACTGGTGTGACGGCGGAAGAGATCTGGGCAAATCTGCGCAGCCACCAGCTCTGATTGTTTATCAGTCGAAACAATGAACTTGCTCTTCCCGCCGTCACGCCCGTTAGACATGCGCAAAAGAGAAGAGCTCTGGGGTCGAGAATGCCCGCGAATGATCCGTTAGGTTCGCGATTCAACCAATACAAATGACCGGAAGTATAGCTAACTCTAACATGGCGCTGAACTCTAAGCATGCGCAATTCAAGCTGAGGTCGGATTTTCCATTCGCTAACCCAGTCACTCGTTTGACCTGGACTGAGTTTGGTTCCATAGGAATTCCCAATCCCAATTTGTTGTTGTTGTTGTTGTTCATGATGTGTTTAAGGACGGCGCCTCCTATTACGAAGGTACTTTATTTAAGATTTATGAAGATGCGGAAACAGAGAATCTTAACGAGGCTGATGTTCGAATTCAAGAGACTATGAAAAACTTTTGCATTATTATTTATTTCAAAGGCTGTTAAAGCTTTTGTAGACACTCTGAACAAGGAGCAATTTGTAGTCTCCACTCTACACTCGGATCTATAACGCGCCCATGCACGATCTATAACGCGCCCATGCAAAAAACTCATGGTTTCTCCAAATTTGCTTTTTGAATTTAAGCTGCCTTTGCAAAGATCTGCATTTCCCGCAGTCACAAACAATGCCAAGATACCATCATATTTAGGGGCACCTCCACACATGTCGACCACTTTGCAGTAGCAAAGTTTTAACACTGTATTTATTGATACCTGGATCTGTTAGAGGTCAATTAGGTCAGCAGAACTGATATAGCCTTAGTTTTGAAAGCCTTGTAATAGCCACTTGGCTTTGCATTTCCACTAATTTACATCCTAGATGAGTAGAACTTTACGTGAAGCCAAATGTGAGCTAATGTGCAACGAGTAGAATTCCTGGGAACGTGTTTAAACTGCTGTTCAATTTTATGATATGTTTTTGGCTAACAGCCACACTTACAATTTACGGCAGAAGGATTTCTATCAACCTAGTTTTAACACAGTTACGCACGCAAAACACTCAATCCGATATCTAGGTCCAAGACTCTGGAGCAAGATACCAAGCAAAGACAGATCGGCCACCAGTCTTAAGCAGTTCAAGACTCGGATACGCAGTCTTGATTTCAGTAACATTTTAGATGGATGTCGGTGATGATTGCTACCTTTGCAATTCATGATTTTTTAAATTTTCTTTCATGATTTTAGAACTTTGATGACCATGATTAGAGTTTCAGTTGTAGGTCTGTTAGTAGCTATCATCTGTTATTTTCTGATTTTAATTCTTACTAGATTTCTAGTTCGATTCTATGTTGATTCGATTTGTATTTTTTAGATTGTATTCTAGAATAGTTAGGTGTCTCCTATTAGCAGTGGGGAATCCCCTCTGCTAGATTTTGCCGACACGTTAATAAAGTCATCAATCAACAATCAATCAATACATTATACATACTTCATTATCCTCTCGCAATCGGGGCTTTTCAGGGATAATTTACAATACTGGCCGGAGGACTTTACCAGACTGCTTGTGCAGTTTACAATTAATGAAGCAACTAATGAGTGCCCCTGTCATGTGAATATCGAATTAGGACAGACACTAGGGATGGTCACTTTAGACTCTTTGACGAGAAAACACAACAACAGAGGAGTTTTAGGTAATTTTGCATTTGAAGAGTTCCTCCCGTAAAGAGCGCGGAAAGACGGAGCCATGCAGTCCCGTGCTTATCGGTTCAGTAATGGAAGGTTTAAGATCAGATCAAACGGTTTTATAATCTGAAAACCACCTACATCGCCACCCCCTGCCGCGAGAAAAACAAAACGACGAATACGTGTGAGGCTAACAGGCAGAAGGTTGTGTAGTCTCTCGAATGGCGAAATTGTTGTTTGTATTGGTAAAATATATCGATTTTCAATTAAGGATCGAAAGTAAAATGCGTTTGCTTTGGTTCTGCATTGCTTCGCTCTGTGGTTGGTCGGCAAAACCCGCGCCACTTTCTCAACCAATGAGAAGCAAAACCAAAACCAATCGTGACGTGCATGCGCGCATTTTCTTGCGCTTTGTACCGCTTACATGTCATTGCTTCGAATTCTGATTAACTCGCTGCACTGTTTCGGTCTGTTGTGATTGGTCAGAGTAATTGGTTTGGTTTTGGTTTTAAGACATTCAATTGAAAACTTCTCTATCACTAAGTAAAAGACAATAAAAAAATGTTTTCGTTTCTTCGGTTTCTGATTTCCTCTTAAATGACAGTGCAAAGCTGGTGACAGCTCTCGAAATAAGTGGCGCAGCTGGGGTTTAGCAGATCAACGGCCAGTCACCCGCCATTATTACTGTACTTCAAGTCTGCGCCATGGAAAACGCATTGGGCGAACTTAAGCCCCGGCTAAACGATCAAGCGTTTTCAACCAACATCGTGTTGGACGAGCAAGTTTGACCGTTTAGCCACCTCTCTCAGCATTGCATTTAAATGGTTTCCCATGTTTGATCTAGATCAAACATTTTCATTCAACATTTCGCGTTATGAACAAATGTTTGATCGTTTAGCCACCCCAACCAACAAATCGTGCACATCCGGTAAAAAGCAACCAAATGAACCACATGAACGTCGACATTTCTGCGATAATACGCAAAAATCATTCTGTGGACTCACTTTGTCTGTTGTTTGGTCAAACATTGTTGGTCCGTTGAGCCACCCAACGTTATGTTTGACAAACACGATGCTGAATTGAAATGTTTGATCGTTTAGCCGGGGCTTCAGGCGTATGCTGTTCACTTGATTTACATTTTATGTCCTTCACTGTACGGGGTTGTG
>JAEMWC010001252.1:2500-82500 GCA_016490735.1 Pachyseris speciosa | reverse complement strand
CAAAGACCTGTCAAAGATCCTTAAAGATGAGGATCCTGTAAAGATCTTTGTAGGATCTTTGAAAGATCTTCAAAGATCTTCAGATGCTAAAACTACAAACAATGCAAATCACAAACACATGAATTTGGTTAGGAATTGCTGGGAATTTTTAGGAATGGTTTGTACATGTTTAGAATTCCTAGGAATTCCCAAGATTCTAAGTAAACGAAGCTTAGAATGTCTGAGAATTTTTAAGAATGTTCACTTTGTAACACAGTAATGGCTTGGAAAAGCATGGAATTTCTAGGAATTTCTGGGAAGTCAGTGATCAGAGGCCTCAAGTCTTTTTACTTCATTTTATTAAAAACAAAACAAAGTAATGTAAATCACTGACTGGATATGGAAGGAAGTAAGTCATGCTCCTCTACTCACATTTTACCTTTTCCTTACATCAATATGCTTGTTTATTCCATGCCAGAAGATCAACGAATTCATGTACTCAGAAGTTTGTTTTTATAATGCAAGCACTACTTTTTACAAGAGGGCAATTTTCTCTGCGTTAATTGATCCAGAAAATAATTTCTGCTTCTCTTGCACGACACATGTTCTCTTAAAAGAAAACTCAAACCAGCAGCCATTTTGAATGGCAAGAGAGACTGGGAATGAATGAGCCGTTTTGGTCAGCAGTCACTGAACTCAGGGCTCATACATGAAGTACCTACGCAGAAAAAAACCGTTGCTTTATTCTGGCGGATTTTCACGTTGTTCATAAGCACATCTCTCCCAATTTTCCTTTGTTTTAAGCTTAAAATGACGTCTCAAAACACTACAAAGCACATGAATGATCGTTTGAAACAGGTAAGCTTTAGTTAAAAGCAAATTATATTTTGATATTATTTTGATGAACGATTGACTTCAAATGTTTGACTGAAGATCGACCATGTGCTTTTTTCCTCAAGACTGCAAGCTAATTTCAGGCCATTTAAATGTACTAAGAACTCTGTAACCTTCCCATGGCATAATAGTACCTTTTTTAAAGGAAAAAAATGTCTTTTAGTTCAACTGGACAATTTTGACTCGATTTGTTTTATAATGACTGTAGATTGCGGGTCTTGGTTGTTTGTGTTGATTTCTGTCATTCATTGTAAACTGTTCCTATAAATTAGGGAGTAATACAGATCACTGAATACAGTTATCTCTTGGAAGACTCATTTTAACCCCACAGTTTTTTTTATGCAGATGCTTAACGCTCACAGTTGTTATGAGGGCTCAGGACTCGTCCTCTCAAGCCTAGGCACCAAATGCTTCCCGTCAAGCTTAATAGTCTTTAGGACTTCACATTTAAATAACTGTAGCTGTTATCTCTTAACTGCTTAAGTTTGTTGTGATAATTATGTGAGAGTGTAGAAATAGAATTTGTAGATTCTGAGTTTAAGACAACAATTCTCTTGATCTGAACTGTGATGGATCATTTAAAGACCCATGTTCATCCGAGAGGCCTTGCGCGCGTTTGTTATTGTTTTTAACCGTCTCTGTTGTTCATTTTTGCAATCTGATTGGTTTACCAGATTCTCCCACTGAGTTCCAGTGGCATGACACATAACAATGAAATGATAATTGATTTATTATTCTATATTCCTGTGATTTGAATCTTTTTGTGTCTGAGAAAGAAATCAGTTCCTCCAAAAACGCTGCAAATAAGTGTGGTTCATCATGTAAAACTTTCAGCGACTGAGGAAGTGAGGGAAGTCAATCGTTTCGCTTGCATTTACTAGTATGGCTAACTAAAAGCTATGCAATAAAGGATTCCCAATAATTAAATAAGTTATGCCACCTTGAATACACCTAGTCCATATATTTAATTTTAGTGCTCCGTAAGGCTTACCTTATCATAATAGAAATTGCTGGGAAGAGAAACAAACAGTGTTCGACTTGATGGATGCTCATTTATCGGATACAAAACCACGATCGAGTCTGGTTCATTTGCAGATAAATTAGAACCGCATGATCAAAATATTCACCAAGGTCGGACATCAGTTGAAATCTGGCATATCGCTACGACAGATTCAAGTTCGGAGGTACCAGATCATCCCTTTTCTTTCCTTAAAAATACTAGCTAAGCAAAGTCTGAGATGGGCATCTTCCTTTGGGTTAACACTGTACAGCACTGTCAACTCCGAGATCAGAGGTCATTTCAAATGGCAGCGACCCTATGCATGTATCAACAAAGTAACGGGACAAAAGTCACATTTTGCCAGGAAAATTATGAAACAAATTCAAGGAGACAACAGCCTCACAATGGAAGACAATATTCCAACATGTTTGTGCAGAATTACCTTCAGGTTGACCCCAAACTAAACGGATTTTTAACAAGAGCCCGCCAGCAAGTAATTTCGCGTTACTCGAAGTTCAACAACACTACTTGCCAACAAGGTCTTTTCCTTACTGCTACGACAACTGTTGTTGAAAGTATTGACGCAAATGAAGAGAGAGGATGTTAAGAAACCACAACAACAAAAATTAGCAATACTCGGGAAATAAGCCGGATGAACAAGGATTATTTTCGAAAAATAACGCTCACTGGCGATTTGCGTATTTTCCGTCTGTGAGATTCAGTGTGGCACGCAATGCGTCTTGGATGAACATGGGTCTTTAAACTTACTATAATAAATATTACAATTTCTCTTACCTTTTTTGCAAATGTGCACTACATGTATCTTAAATTTTACTATAACAATGCAGACATGATAAAAAACTAACCAATTTCTGTTGTTTATTGGTGTTTTGGGAACAATGTTACTTGTCGTTTCTACCCCTTGGAAGGCCTAAACCATACTCTGGAAGTAACTTATCAAACTTTACTTAACATGTATCTGTCTGGGGGTATTTTTTAATTTGCATTAAAGTTATTTTAAACCTATTTTTTGCATTCATTAGCTCTATTTAAAGGTACTATATTTTAAAACCCTATTTGACTGTTTAAGGCTATCTTCAGTTCTATATTTTTTTAATAAATACATTCAGATACCTGAGAGATCTTTTGTTTTAGTTCTGAGGTTGTCTTACTGTAGAATTCAATCAATTCCTAGGAATTCTTTGGAATTCTAATTAAGTTTGGCTAAAGGTAAAAAAATTCCAAGGAATTCCTAGCACATCAACATAATGATAGTTGCGACTATTTTTGTGATTTTGGGAAGTTCAAAGTAGTACAAAATCTTGCAAAGGTTTATCCAAGATCCCTGTAGATCTTTTGCAAGATTATATGAGTTCCTTTAAGATCTTGGCAAGATCCACAAAAGATCCTTTAAGATCCTTGAAGATCTTTTGCAAAGTTATTAAAGATCCTCAAAGATCTGGGCAAGATCTGTGAAGGGTCCTTGAAGATCCTCAAAGATCTTCAAAGGATCCTTAAAGGTCTTTTGTAAGGTTATTAAAGATTCTCAAAGATCTGGCCAAGATCTGCAAAGGATCCTTGTAGATCCTTAAAGATCTTGGCAAGATCTGCAAAGGATCCTTAATGATCTTTGGCAAGATTATTGAAGATCCTCAAAGATCTTGGCAAGATCTGCAAAGGATCCTTAAAGATCTTTGAAGATCCTTAAAGATCTTGCCAAGATCTTCAAAGATCTTGGCAAGAAAGTTGAGGATCCTTAAGGATCTTGGCAAGGATCCTTGAGGATCCTCAAAGATCTTCGCATTAGGATCCTCAAAGATCTTCATGAAGATCTTTGAGGATCTTTGAAGATCCTTAAAAGATTTTCACCAGGGACAAGCCTAAAGAAAAAGAACAATTAAAGAAATAAGATAGTGGATAACTCAAAGCTGTTTTCAATAATTTAAGCATTTTCACTGTGCTGTAAGGCCCCAGTACTTTGCTTTCATTCAGACTAGAAATGACAATTTCAACTTCCATACATGTAGGTACTACTGGAGTTACAAAAAAGCTATTGCATTGTGAAGTTGTCAAGAATTCTACAAAAGATCTATTTCCTGGTTGTATAGTATTGGCTAGTGTTGGACCAATTGAAGAAAAATACTTGTTGAAAGCATTTGCAATACTTTTGGCATCAGTAAGAGTGTCATCTCCAACTATTAATCTGCTTGGAAAAGACAGCTTAACACCCTTCAGGCTAATTAATTGCTTAATACCCCTCCATGTAGCTTTTACATTATTGAGATGGTATGAGAAGTATTTATCATAATAAAGTTTTTTACTAACATTTAGAATATTTTTTAGTTTGTTCCTGTAAATTTTATATCTAGAGTGATCAATTTGAGATTTATTTCCTACATAACAGTTAAATAACTTATTTTTTGTTTTAATGGACTTTCCAATACCATGCGAAATCCAAGGCTTAGACTGAAATTTAGCTTCTTTTTTACTTAGCCTCTTAAGAGGAGCATGTTTATCTATTGTAGTAGTAATTACAGAGTAGAAAGAATCAAATATCTGATTGATATCATATGAAGGCCGAGTACATGTACTACATGCTAAGCAATTTGATTTCGCGCCACATCTTACATCTGGCAATTAATCGACTACACTGACCTTGACCAAAACACTCTACTCTTCAGAAAATATCGTGAATGTGACAAAAAGAAAACTAATCTCCGCACACTCCAATAACAAGCCATACATTCGCCGTTTCCAGCATTGCTTGCGCAAGAATTGCTTAACCACAAAAAACGTCAGGCGTTGCTCAGCTGGCACTTGACCGAGGCTGAAGGTTCTTTCCTAGTGCCTAGTGCCCCATCATCCAAGAAGAAGGAGGAACTTTGGAGGCCAGACCTTCACTTTTTCCTTGTACTGTATTTTTTTAAAATGCGATGGTCTTCTAGTTTACATATATTGAATGCTACGATTCATCACCAGAAGGTTGCATCTCTGTTGTCACTTGTAAACTGAATTCAGCATTGCAGTGATATTCGAACTGCTCCAGTCCTCCCGGACTGTCCGTAGCTAGCAAATGCAAAATATGTCGAATGAGAGGTGAGATAACAAAATTTACCGTGTGATCGGTCGTTCCAACAGCATATGTATGTATGTATGGCAATACAAATGCAGCAAACGTCGGAAAATTAGAAGACCTTCGAAGAACTTTAATATCGACTCCTCAAAGTTTGAATTGAAGTTTCACTAACGTTAATGTCACGCAAGCGGTTTCCCGCCTGAATTCAATCTGATTTTGAGAATGGTATTTTTTTTCATTTAAACTTTATACACGGGAATTAAATTTTTCTACTTTTTCGATGGTTTAGTATCGAAAATTGGCATAATGAAACTCGTTTCTTGATATTTGAAAGATGTGCTTATTAGTCACGCGCATCACGCAACTTCGGAGTGAATACATAGTAAACAGTATCAACAACAGTAAGACAGCCTTGTCTTGAATCCTAAAAATAATATTACCAGGTAAAAGATAACTCTAGACTTTGTGATCCTCGGAGAAGTTAATTGATGCACAAATGCTTTGATCATCACTTTTAAGAAATAAACATTGACTTGACTTGACTTGACTTGACTTGAATGCATGCAATCAGATATTCAATTTCATTAAACCATTTATCAAACCTTGACTGTACCAATTTCCAAGAGCTAAGCTAGCCTACATGTCAAAAGAATGTAACATTTCGAGGAAGGAATTCATGTAGAAAACCAGGTTACTGCATGCACCTTTCAACAAAATGCAAACTCTAAAATTCGAGATCCAACAAGTGATTTCATCTGTCAATACTGTCAATCATCATTACCACTGAACAGTGACAACCATTGGTTTCCTTACCAAATGTTTGACTCTTGTAAAGCCAAATGTCATTGCTTTATGAGAGGTCCGCTAACAGTGATTGACTATGACATGAATGTTGGTTGGGTTTTGACATTAATTTGTGTACTTGGTACAAAAAAATTCCTTCTGTGCTGCTAACCACTTAAACTGAGTTTTAAACTACACCAAACAATTTTGGATTCATAAAATTAATTGCCAGTCCCTAAATTCCCAGTCCTGTCAGTTCATGTAGTTACATGCATGTATATATTTTTGCAGGAGCATCATTCTTTACCTTCAGAGCATCATATTAATCTTGGTCTTCCTGTGTTGGACACCTGTTAGAGGCTCCTTAGGAGACAAGAGTTATCCCTTTCGCTTGTGTCTTAGGGTGTGTCAACGAAGTTGCATCCATGATGAATACCCTGGCAAGCTGCCGCTGTACTTGACCATTTTTTGGTGGGACTGCTCGGATGAATGCAAGTACCAGTGCATGCACAATGTTACTGAGACTGATGTGAGACTCAAGAGATCAATCAAACAATTTTATGGCAAGGTAAGGTTAAATTAGTTTTTAGATGTAACTGCCATTCATGGTCAGCTCAGTTGGTACATGCTGACTTACTACTGAGTGGTCAGTCACAGATCCAACCCCAGACTGGGCCACATACAAACCAGGGTCTTAAAATAACTGGCAAATAATGTGATGTATATATGTACTGTATGTATGGATGTATGTATGTTGGCAATTAAAGAATAGGGAACATAGTTCTCAGTCTTGTGGCCTGTGAATTGGTGCTGGGCTAATCGCCTGTTTTGTTCCCAGAACGGTGAAAACTGGCCTTTGACTTGACCCTAACATGGCTCCTTTGTGCAGCGAGCAAGTTCAGGGAGAAAGAGAAGTTTAGTTCATGGGATCGATACTTGTCTACTTTTGTTGTCTGGCTAAGTCGATTGCATTTTGACTCTCCAATTAACATGTAATTTGCTCTAATGTAAGATGCTTGTGCCATGAAACCATTAAATATAATGGTAGTTGATAAGCAGGTAGTAATAATTGGTACCAGGAGCAGCCTGCATAGCAGGGACTGGAAGTAATAGGGTGCATGCTGGAGCAGCACAAGTCATGTAAGAATTATTTCAAAGGAGATGTACTCCTCTCCCACCTGCACTATTTTTCTCTCACACCCTATTAATTAGTGTCAGCTGTTACACATGCTACAGGAGGTAGTGGAAAAACACTATAATTTGTTAAAATCTTTTATCATTACAGTGGCCATTTGTGAGATTTCTTGGAATTCAAGAGCCTGCATCAGTTTTATTTTCAATTTTCAATGCAGCTGGGCACATTTTTGGCTGGAGAATGTTCAGGTCTGCAGAGCCCTGTACTGACTACAGTATGTACTCAGTGTGGAAAATTAATTTTGTGGTAAGGAAACCAATTTACCCATTAATTTTGTTCTCTTTCTTCTGTTTTCAAGCCATAATAAAAATATTGGAAGTCATTTTATACAAAAATGTACCTAACCAATTGTTGTTTCTTTGTGAATCATACAATCAAACTCAACCTTTGAGTTTGTTTAATTCATGTTCCTGTAAGTGAGCTTAAGCTAGAAATAAGTATACATGTAGTTGATTGTAGATTAAATAATTAGTTACAATAATGTAACTATTTTTGCCAGGTTAACCTAAATGCTTGGTTCTGGTCAGCTGTGTTTCATTCTCGGGATTTAAACTGGACTGAGGTACATACATGTAGTCATGTATTATTATTATTATTATTATTATTATTATTATTATTATTATTATAATTAATATTATTATAAGTTTCAAATAATTAAGATTCTGTGATTTCTTTGTTGATAAGCTTTTTCTTTATGAGTCATAAGTATAATTATGATAACACTGCAAATACTACTAAGTTTGAATAAGTTCTTTCTGCCTTGGGTTACCCCCTTCCTCCTCAAGCTTTGATTAAATTTACTGATGAACCTTTTCAGCTGAGTTTACATGAATGCCATATCACACTTCTTTGTTTCATTAGACATATTAACCTCTCTGAGATCAGTCAGCTTCCCTGGCCTGCTGGGCAATTTTCAGAGCCTAATGATCACATGTGTGCAGAAGCCATTGATCCCCTCAAAAGCAACTGTTCCACTCTGGTTGAAACTAAGACGTGACCCCTTGTAAGAGATGCCACTAATGCATTGCCCCATACTAGTATACACATGTAACACTCCAACATTAGCCAATTCAATAATGAGGATCCCCAGATAAAGTTCATGTCACGAGGTAGAGAGTACAGCTAGCCGCATGCAGGGTGGAACTCAGTATGGCAATAATTAGCCTGGAAAGAATGGTTTCTATGCAACAGAATTCTTGCTCAGAATTCTTGCTCAAAAAAGCAATGGCCAGCCTTAACTCAAACCTAGGGCTATTGCTGGGATTACAGAATTAGGGTTAGAATTCTTGCTCCCAAGTCGAAGGTATTTACATATATAGAATTCTTGCTGCATGGTCAATATTGATCACTTCTTAGTCTCTTCTGAAATACATGTATGCTGTAGTCATGTTTCATACCCATGTTTCTTTTAATACATTACATTTTAGTCAATTTGTAGTTGAAATTGTTCATGACACTTTTAAATCAACAACCTCTTTCAGAAAATGGATTACTTTTGTGCTACCTCCTTAGTTCTCTACTCACTGTTTGCGTGTTTAATGAGGTAAGTCTTAGCTCTGAAGGATTCCATTGTCGGCATGAAATTTGCTGTTTACTGTACATTTAATACCAGTATAATTATTTCAGTATTACATGTATTTCTATTAAAATGTCACACCACCAGAGAGTAGGCCGGACTAACTGACATTTTATGCCGTTACTAAATGTGATTCTTTCATTTTGTTTAAAGTCATTCTTTGGGTTTTGCAAGATTATAGCCTGTGTAGCATAAGAAAAATTCAACTTCAAACCAAGTGTTGTCTTTTAAGGTACATTTATTTCTTGAATAAATCATGACTCCCTGGAAATAGTCAGCTCACTAGTGGGGCTGAAATTTGGCAATGGAAAAATACAAATACAAATAGAGGGTAGCCGGCAGGGAAAGAAGAGTACAGACATCTAACTCCAACCCTACCGCCCCCCACACCACCCCTCCATCACCTTGTTCTTGCATCCAAAGTTTGAGGCCACTGCCTACAATTGTGTTAAACTTATGGAGTCTTATATCTGGCATGTCTGTCAGTGCGACTGTTTGTTTGTTTGTTTGTTTTTTTGGAACAGGTATATTGACTTGGAGAATAAAACGAGGTAAGGCCACTGAAACAAAATTAATTCATAAAACAATAATGATAATGCTATTAAATGATCCCAGCACAAGTACTGTACTTGAAGCTCTAATACCACTGGTAAATTAGTTAATGCCAATAGTGAGGTTAGCAGGTTAATATGTACAAGATTGGATTGTGTCAATATGCATGAAATTTGTTTTGGCAAGCACAGTCAGCCACGGGACGAAATTAAACTCCACCACAAAGAAATCGGTGGCACAAAAATCTCGTCACAATAATGAAAACAACAACCGAGGAAAAACGGACCAGAGGTCACGGCACACTGTCCTAATTTCGTGTTGGCTAAAAGCATTCCCGCGAAATTAAAACTAAAAAAGGTTCTAAGAATCTTTCTTTAGGACGGTGCCTAATATTGTAAGTTTCTCCGCATGCAGTTTTCCTAGATTAAGTTAAATTAAGGACCTTGGTTTACTTGTGAGTCATAACCTCTCCTGGTATTCCCACATCAATCACATAGTTTCCAAAGCAAACAAAATGTTGGGTTTAATCTCGCGTACATGCAAAAATATACATGTATTTGACGTATGCCTACGTTAAAGACTCTCAACTGCTCATTAGTGAGATCCCAGCTGGAGTATAGCTCGATTGTTTGGTCACCTCACACCAAGAGAAACATTGATTTAATTGAACGTGTGCAGAGGAGAGCCACAAAGTTAATTTTAAAATCTGATAGTAATTACGAATCTCGTTAAAAGGAGCTTAATCTCGTGTCTCTTGAGCAAAGACGCTTTATAGCTGATGTTACTTTTTTGTATAAAGTTTTGAATGGTTATTAATTTTTAATGTAGATTTTAGTAGTTTCCTAAATTTTAATTGTCTTGACGATCGTTAGTTATACCTTTCGGAGTTTTGACTCTTTTAAATTAAGGAAAAACCTTACTAGAACTACCGGTTTTAAAAACTCATATTAATTGATTAATTGATTATTATTATTATTATTATTATTATTATTATTGTTATTATTGTTATTATTATTAAATTATTATTATTTCATGCAGGAAATAATACAGAACATCGGGCCACTGCCTGTACCGTCTAATCATACCATGACCATCAAGCCTGTCCTTAAGGGGGGACTAACTTAACTACAGACTTAGCGTTGTTGCCAAGGGATTTTTGCGGACTGTATTTGTAAAACACAGTTTTTCGGTGTTTTTGCCACTGTATTGGTGAAACGTGCGAAGAGGTCAACATGTAAAATTAATAAATGGCTATTGCGCATGCGTAACTTGCCCCAGGCCCCAACCGCGCCTTAGAGAGAAAAATCACTAAAACTTGGAGAAAATTATGTGAAGTTCCGATTTTTTTTGCCAATCGGAGATATTCCAGCCTTCTTTACAAGCCTACGTAAGCAATTGTTGTTAACATACATAACTGCAATGATAATGACGAAATGGTATGAATTTGCGTGCTTATGACGTCATAAATCTCAGAAAAATGCGAATTTCCAAAAATCGATACGTAGAGTTTTGCACCTTGGCGATTGTTAACCATTGGCACCATTTTCGATATCCAGAAGTGTACGCCACTCGAGTTTTAGGCCTTTTTCTGTTCTGGTCACGTGACTTACCAAATATGGTTGTGACTCGAAAATCTTGTAAAGCTTTTTGATTGTAAAAACATAGCCAGACAGCTTGCCTGTGCAAGTTAGGGTTTCCAAGATATGAGCGTTGTGAACTTTCAATAGCAGCAATGTTAGCTCACGTTGTAGTTAAGTTAGTCCCCCCTTAAGTGTCCAGCACTTTTCTCATGATTTTCCCTGTTCCCAGTAAGCACACCCGCTGCAGGAGTTCCATGTGGTAGGACGTTCCCAGTAGTTAAGCCAGTTTGCAAATCCCCTTGGGATTGTCCCCAACGCACCAATATATAACTATTGGGATGACATGGACCGATCGACAGTTCCAATTATCCGCTTGATCTCGTGCTTCAAATCGCAATAATTCTCGATCCTCTCTTTTTCTTTGCTAGGCACTCTAGTGTCAAAGGGACAGGAAACGTCAATAATAAAGCATGAGTTTTCTTCCTTATTTAAGAGCACAATATCAGGCTTATTGTGGTCTATGCGGCGATCTGTTTGGATTTTGAAGTCCCATAAGAGTTTGTACTTTTCGGAGTCACAGACCGGATCAGGTTTGTGATCATACCAGTTTTCTGTTGCCTCAAAACCACACTTCTTACTGATGTCCCAATGGAGTACCTGTGCAACTTTATCATGTCTCCACGTCTTGTATTGTTTTTGAGAAAGCGCAGTGCACTCTGCTGCAATAAAATATGGCTAACGGTTTCTGTTCTTTCACCACACCATCTGCATAACGGAGAAATACAGCTGTATTCTGCTTGTCGATTACCTTCTTTATACTATTTGTGCGTAATGCCTGGTGTTGAGCTGCCATTAGGAATCCTTCAGTGTCTCTCTTTAGCCTTCCTCTTCTTAGCCATTCCCGTGAATTTGGATCCCTGATTTCAATCTGTGTTTCTTACAAATTGCCCATGGAGGGGTTTATCGCGGTACTTTTGGGTACGCTCGTTCAAATATGAGGTCTTGTCCATGTCTAAGTCCTTCACCTTAAGACCTTCCTCCTTGAAACCTTCCTCCTTGAACACAGCTTTCAGCATCCTTTCCTGAGATCTTGCAAGGCATTAAGAACAGAATGAGTCAGTGGACTTCAGTGTTGACTGCTGGTAACGAAGAACTAGGCGAAGTGCAAATTAAAAGCGGAATCTTCCAAGGAGACAGCTCATCCCCATTGCTATTTGTAATCTCGCGATACCACTATCACTCGTGTTACGGAAAGTTAAGGCTGGCTATGACCTTGGTGATAAGATGGGAGTGATCAATCATTTGCTTTTTATGGACGACTTAAAGCTGTACGGGAAAACCGAAAACCAAGTGGATTCCCTAATTCAAACTGTTAGAGCGGTGACTAAGGACATTGGGATGGAGTTTGGAATATCCAAGTGTGTAACACTGATTTTGAAACGAGGGAAAGTAATCTAAAGTGAAGGAATCTCCCTTCCCGGGGATAAAGTGATAAGAGCCTTGAACAGTGAGGATAATGAGGGTTATAAATATCTTTGGGGTGTTAGAGGCAGACGATATAAAGCGTGGTGAGATGAAGGATAAGATCCTAAAGGAATATTTTCGTGGACTAAGGACGATACGCATTCGTGTTAAATTCGTGTCATTATTTAGTTTTGAACAGCGTGCACTCAACATATCTACCGCTAGCACGAGCGTTTGTCGCTACCAACTATCACATCGATGAAGAGGTTATTCCCGAAACGTCTGACTGTGAATATACAATTTCTCAGCACTCAAAAAACATCAACAAAAACAACAACAACAACAACAACAACAAAACTATCACTGCAAATTTTAAAATATCGTGATCATCATCATCATTATTATTATGATCATCAGAGATGGATAATTTTCTTTTGATATGTCTGGATTGCCTGCAAGAGTTATGGATCACATCTGAGCTGCGAGGAATGTACAGCTTTATTTGGAATTTCGTTATTGACACAGTGATTTTATTTTTATGAATCGACATAATTTTGAATGCTTATAGTGCTTAATTCTTAATTTTTAATAATATATAGATTTAGCCAAGCCTAAAAGCGGAGCTCCACGATTATTATTATTTTTTACTGGTATTGAGCAACACCGCATAGCTTTCCTTCCGGCAATATTTTATCTTTAGAGCAGTCAACAGGAATTGACTGCGGTTCAAAAACCTCAAAACATTACAAGAAAACAATACAGTAAGTGTTTGTTCGAAAGTGTTTGTTCGAAAACAAGTTTAGCAATCAAGGAACGGTCAAATATTTTCATCCAACATCGTTGGACAAGGATGTTTGAAGGTTTAGCCACCTCTCCCAATAGTGCATTTTAAAAATGGCTTTCCATGTTTGATCACAGACGTCGAAAAACATGTACATGTACATCCAAAATTTCGCATTACGAACAAATTTTTGATCGTTTAACCACCCCAACAAACAAATCGTGCACAGACGGTAAAAAGCAACCAAATGAACCACATAACGGCGAAAATTTCAGCGATAATACGCAAAAATCATTGTTTGGACTCACTTGGTCCAGTGTTTGGTCAAACATTGTTTTGCGTTTTAATAGCCACCAAATGTACGCGTTATGTGTGACAAACACGATGCTGGATGAAAATGTTTGATCTTTTAGCCTAGGCCTAACAAACATATTTCGTAGTAAGTTAAGCTTAGACATACATACATACAGACAGACAGACAGACACACACACACACACACACACATACATACATGACATAAATTTATTGACCGAGACCCACATTGGTACACCCGTAGGGTTAAAGAGGCTATTCACATAAGACTTTACCCTAACAACATCAACAGGGACAGTGGAATTGAAATTCCTGAAGCGTGGATGCCCACGATCAAACACCATAACAGCCGATCAGTACCAAAGCGGACTGCTGAGGGAACAATTTCTAGTCTGAACGACAAGGATCGAAATCCTCCAATCAACAACAGCCTAAAAGAGGATCGAAACGCACCAATCACCACCAGCCACGGTGCTTCTTATACTCACACGCAGCCAGTCGACACCATCGCCTGATGAAGACCAGCAGTATAGCGGTAGAAACGTCGCGATCCATATCTTTGTGACTCAAACGTGAGACAAAAGATTAACTCAGCTATCAATATCACTTGTGTTTTCAGAAATTTGCTGAAATTGCCCTCGTCGCCCAAAACATTAGTGATACTTAACGAGGACTCATTGCGATTACGTGTTAATAACATAAAGGGAAACGTTTCTTTCAGTTCTTAAGACTATAGAAACACAGACGTCGAAAAACATGTACAGTCAGCCAAGCGGGGGAAAACACTCGTTCGCTTGCAAAACAACGAACAAACAATTCGACTAGCTACCTCTTTGTGTCCAAAACGAGTAGATTGTTACACCAGGCAGGCCTCGGTCAAGACATACGTCAAGACCATTTGTAGTTAGTACCTGGTATAGACCTCCGGATTCCCCTGTGAGTCTTTTAAACGAATTTGAGGAGCTAGTTAACAAAGTTGACGTGGGAAACTGGGAATATTTCCTTTTAGGGGATATTGGCGTGGATCTTATGGTGGATACGACATCAGCTAACGCCGTTAAACTTAAACATATATTTGATATTTATTGGACCAGCTAATCACAGAGCCGACAAGAAATACCCTCAGTTCCCGCTCTTTAATTGATCTTTGTATTACGAATACACCAAGTAAAGTTGCAAAGTTTGGTGTTGTCCATCTTGCAATTAGCGATCACGGACTAATTTATATGACATATAAGGTCCAGCATGAGCGTGCAGGGACAATAATAATCAAAACCCGTCAAATGAAAAATTTCCATGAAGCTAGCTTCCTAAGGGACCTACAACAAAGGCGTGGTCAGATGTTGAAACAATAAACGATCCAAATGATATGTGGTCAAGGTGGAAAGATATGCTGATGCAAGCCATAGATAAACATGCACCACTAAAAACCAAACGGACTGGCAAACAAAAAGTCTCCATGGATTACTCATCATTTGCGCCATGAAATGCATAGAAGAAATTACTTAAAAAAGAAAGCAGTTTTGTGCGGCTCCCCTTTGGCTTGGGACCAATGTAAACGTGCCCGGAACCACACAAACAACGAAATTAAGAATGTGAATGATATATAAAATGAATCATATATGAACTGCGGAAATGAAATCAAATGAAGAATGATCCTCGCAGTTATGAACGCAATTTATGCAATTGCGAAAAGAAGCCTGAAAAAAATTCAGGACTTCAACGGGGTTTGAACCCGTGACCTCGCGATTACCGGTGCGATGCTCTAACCAACTGAGCTATGAAGCCACTGACTTGGGAGCAGGTCAATTGTAGGTTCATATGTTCCCGTGAAAGTAATGAGTGTGAATGATATATGAAATGAATCATATATGAACTGCGGAAATGAAATCAAATGAAGAATGATCCTCGCAGTTATGAACGCAATTTATGCAATTGCGAAAAGAAGCCTGAAAAAAATTCAGGACTTCAACGGGGTTTGAACCCGTGACCTCGCGATTACCGGTGCGATGCTCTAACCAACTGAGCTATGAAGCCACTGACGTTGGGAGCAGGTCAATTGTAGGTTCATATGTTCCCGTGAAAGTAATGAGTGTGAATGATATATGAAATGAATCATATATGAACTGCGGAAATGAAATCAAATGAAGAATGATCCTCGCAGTTATGAACGCAATTTATGCAATTGCGAAAAGAAGCCTGAAAAAAATTCAGGACTTCAACGGGGTTTGAACCCGTGACCTCGCGATTACCGGTGCGATGCTCTAACCAACTGAGCTATGAAGCCACTGACGTCTTCATTTGATTTCATTTCCGCAGTTCATATATGATTCATTTCATATATCATTCACACTCATTTCTTTCACGGGAACATATGAACCTACAATTGACCTGTTCCCAACGTCAGTGGCTTCATAGCTCAGTTGGTTAGAGCATCGCACCGGTAATCGCGAGGTCACGGGTTCAAACCCCGTTGAAGTCCTGAATTTTTTTCAGGCTTCTTTTCGCAATTGTATAAATTGCGTTCATAACTGCGAGGATCATTCTTCATTTGAAATTAAGAATGCTAAGCGTAAATATTTCACTGACAATCTAGAGTCTAGCAAATCGAATCCTTAAAAAACCTGGCAATTAATTAATGAATTGTCCTCGCAACATCCAAACAAAGTAAGGAATATTGCGGAAATTAAGGTTAGGGAGCAAACTATAACTGAACCTTCTGAGATAGCCGAAGAACTAAATCTGTATTTCTCAAGCGTTGATGAGAAACTAGCCTCAGAAATACCGTCATCTAATGTCGAGCCTGAGTCCTACCTTGAAGCAACTGAAACAACTTTTTCTCTGAAAGATCCATCGGTGAACGTAGTTCGCAAACTGTTGACCAAACTAAACGAAAGGAAAGCTGCCGGCCTAGATAACATTCCAACTAGACTTCTTAAAATGGCTGGCAACATAATCGCACCGTCGCTCACTCAAATATTAGAGAGCTTAAGCAACGACGACGGCGACGGCAACGAGAACGTCGCAAAACAATAGGCTTAATTAGGAAAAACAATCGCTCTGCAGGTGCGTTTTACATTTTTGTAAATTTCTTTGCCGTCCTCAGCAAAACCACAACAACGTGAAATAACCAAATTTTAGGTTTTGTGGAGAACGTGAGCGTATGACGGTGAATTCTTCTTTCTTTTTCCCAACTTCAACGCCGTTTTTGATAATTTAAATGCAGGATAGCTCGCCCACATTTTACAAGTTGAAGAAGTTGGAATAATTGCGAAAGAGTTACAATAACGAGAAGTTAGATTTTCAAATGACGTTTTCGTTGCCATTGCCGTCGTCGTTGCTTAAGCTCTCTATTTATAAAGTCGATTAACACTGGTATTTTTCCAACTGAGTGGAAACTCGCTAGAGTAACTCCTATTTTCAAAAGGGCAAAAGGGACGATCCATTATTCCGACCGTTGCCAAAATTTTCGAAAAAATTATATACGACCAGCTTTGTGACTATATTACAGCGCTTACCAGTCACACGCGCCCTCCAACGATTTTTTCCCATTTTCGAAAACAAAGTTTGGTGGACGTCAATCAAATGTTTCCATGACAATCTAGTCGTCGTTTCGTGTCAGTTTCGCGGCCATGTTCAATCGTCGTTGTGATCAGGTATAAATCGATCAGTTATTACTGACAAAGTCGTTTCCAGTTTAATTCGTTGAGATGGAGGATTGTAATGTCGAGGCAACATGGTCAGCCTTGAATCCCATAGCATGCAGAAACACTTTTTGGGAGTAAAACGTTTGTGAAGAAGGCGATTCGATTGTCCGTAAACACTGGAGCCGTAAGCGATTCGCCAATGAGAAGATCAAAGAAACGAAAAATATCAGGTAGCTGAAAACGTTGGCCTCAGAAAATGAGTCGACTTGTGTGGAAATTGACTTTTTATCAGCTTTTTACGGATGTAGATTATTTTAGCCGCAGAAATTCTTGTCATTCGTTATGCTATAAGATAATCCAGAGCTCTATCTTGACGAGTTGCAAGCGTGGTTGGAGTACAAGAGAGGTGAGGCGTATGCAATGCAAACCCTCAGCAGAACTATACGACAGACGGGATTGACAGTAAAAAAGGTACTGAAAGCCGGTAGAGATTAGCAGTCAAATTTTTGTAGTTCATCCTGTAATAAAGGTTATTTATTTAGTTCTCAATTTGTTGTGGTTGCCGTACACTGTTCGTAAAGTTGTAGCCTCAAATCATTGCCCGTGAGCGAGACGAACGAAAAGGCACAGAGTTCAGAAGATTTTCTTCTCAGTTTCAACCAGAACAGTTTCTGTTTATCAACGAGTTAAGTAAAGATGAAAGAGAAACTTAAGTACTCTGCGAGTAGTTCGTTTAAAAGAAACCCCGTTATTTTCATGGATACATTTGATTGACGTCCACCAAAACTTAGTTTTCGATTAAGGAAAAAGCCGTTGGAGGGCGCATGTGACTGGTGACCGTTGTAATGATAACAACTTACTAACTCACTGCCAATCTGGATTCCGATCATTACACAGTACACTCACTGCATTAATTGAAGCCACAAAGAGTTGGTCGGTCAATATCGATAACGGCCTTGTAAATGGTGTAATTTTCATCGATCTGAAAAAAGCCTTCGACACCATCGACCATAGTATCCTTATACGAAAGCTTCGGAAATATGGTGTTGACACGAGTAGTCTCAAATGGTTTGAATCTTATCTTTCTGACCGAAGCCAAAAATGCAGCACAAATGGCCATTTATCAAATACTGCCCCAGTCTCTTGTGGCGTCCCACAAGGTAGCAATCTTGGTCCACTCCGATTCTTAGTCTATATTAATGATCTTCCCAATTGTCTCACTTCAGCCTCTCCTAGAATTTTCGCCGATGATACTAATATAACCTTCACTGCCAGTACAATGACTGATCTTGAGAATGCTGTAAACTTAGAACTAAGAAATCTTCAGCGCTGGCTTATAACCAATATGTTAAGCCTTAATATCGCTAAAACTGAATTCATGATAATTGGGTCAAATCAACGAATACATGCTCTATCGAATAATCAGATCGATATTGAGATCGACGGGAAATCGATCAAAAAAGTCGAAGAAGCTAAATCGCTGC
The DNA here is from genome assembly GCA_016490735.1 of Pachyseris speciosa. Taxonomy (NCBI): domain Eukaryota; kingdom Metazoa; phylum Cnidaria; class Anthozoa; order Scleractinia; family Pachyseridae; genus Pachyseris; species Pachyseris speciosa. Next base: position 64,176 of record JAEMWC010001252.1, on the reverse strand, counting down.
GCTTGTTTATTGACGAACACCTTTCATGGACAAAACATATATAAGAAATTAGTAAGAAGATATCCTCAGCCATAAGCGCCCTTAAACGAATAAGACCATTCATTTCCGAAAGTACCGCTCTTCAAATGTACCAAGCGTTGATTTTGCCCCACTTTGACTATTGCTGCCCTGTTTGGGATGAACTCAGCGTTACCTTGAGTGAAAAACTCCAGAAACTCCAAAATAGGGCTGCCAGGGTCATTACCAGGTCCAGTTATGACACTAGTGCCAGTATCCTCCTAAATAGGCTCAACTGGGACAATCTCTCCACACGAAGGAAAAAGCTTAAGGTGATGTTAATGTTTAAAATAGTTAAAGGACTTTCCCCAGCGTACCTGCAGGATTTATTTAGCATCCGTAGTACACCGTATAATTTAAGAGATTCTGAGATTAAACTAAACCTGCCCAAGCCACGCACGAACTATTGTAAGCGTGCCTTGGGCTACAGCGGGGAGCTACTATGGAATAGCCTACCCGTAAATTTAAGAAAATCAGACTCTCTGGGATATTTTAAAAGGGAACTTGACAAATTTTACAGCGAATGTCAGTCGGGCTCCCACACAGCAATCTTGTAAAGCAGTGTGTTGTTTTAATTAATTTTATTAATGTACTACAAACTGAAGATTTTACCGTGTATAAATAAATAAATAAAGTATGTATGTATGTATGTATGTATGTATGTATGTATGTATGTATGTATGTATGTATGCATGTCTGTCTGTATGTATGTTTATATCCTTCCTGAACAAAAGTAACAACGACTAAGCCAAATGCTAAGCTTCAATTTATTTAAGTTATCTGTTGTTGAAAATACGCATCGATCCACTTTAGTAAAAACACGCATCTACAAAAATAGCAAACGGTTTGTCCAAAGAAAGAACTTCTTCTACCAAGTTTGAGCTACTCGTTCCTCCCATTAATGCCGGTGAACTGTTGAGTGAACTTTGTTGAGTGAACTTTCTTGGTGAGCTGCAAGATGCTGCGGTAAAGTGAACAAGCCCTTGAAGCGTTAATTCATTTTGTTTTTCAACCACACAATCCGGGCGCCATACAAGTGCATCCAAAATTTAAGAATTTCCTGAGAAAAATATTTTCCTCTTCCATTTTATCAGTTAAAAATTCACCTTCCGGAGTATCTTTTAAGCAGTTCTTGATTTTTATGCCTTTAGACAGAACTTCGAAGGAGATGAAGTTGCTTTGCTCAAAAAAGAAGTTGTTTTGCTCAAAATGAAGCAACCAACTGAATGTGAAATCTCGAGCCGCAGAAAGCGCGCGAAAAATGAAGCCTCGTTTTGGCTTGGGTGTCTCGTTTTGGTTAAGTTAACCTGACTTGAGCCTGCGATTCAATCGAAAACCATCACCTGGTCAGCGGTCAACTTTAAAAAAACTTGAGCCTGCGACATAGTCACGTGATACTGGTCAGCGGAAACCTTGTTTTGACAGCTGTCAATTGCCCATGACACGAATGCCCTAGATCAAAGATGTACGCTGTAAACTAGGTGATCAGCTGGAGTATGGCCGCCATGTTGGCCGCCATGGATATTATTAATTATTGGGCAACGTCGTCGTCGTGCGCGCCCACAAGCAATGCCGCTAGCCATTTTTACCATGAGAAAAGCAGTTGACGGGTTTCTATAAGTATGGTGCTCCGGTTGGCGGCCCTTTGGGCCGCTGGAGCTCCGCTATTATTCATCAATGTTAGAGCGTTGAGGTTTCGGTTCGCATATTGGCGACATTTCGCCAAATTTACGCCGAAATTTCGTTTGGGACGAAATATCACCCACCGAAATTCGTTTGCAATTTACTTTTCCACAGTACTGTACAGTAACTTAAACCGGTTCAATTCTAACTGTGAACTCAAGACAGTTATTGTAACTTTTCTCCCACAGCTGTTGTTGTGTTGGAGTGTTGCTGTTAACCATTTTCTGTGGCCATGTTTCCTATCTGGGTTTCGTTAAGTTTGATTATGGATACAATATGAAGTTTAATGTGACAATAGGTGAGTGTTAACACGTACTGATTGATTCTGTTGTGTGAATTAAGATCATGTTTTATTACTGACAGCAAGTTGGAAGATGCAGTGTTTCGGAATTTCAAATGTATGACGGACTTATTTTCTATTGACTATTGACGCACCAGAAGCCATGTAGTTTAATACATGACAGGGAGCCCAAGCTCGTTGCGCATATAACCACTGGGTGGTAACGAAAATCATAAGCTCTTCGTTTTTGCAGACAAAATTACGAACGTTACGGCAATAAAAATTCCCAACTAAACTGCTTTGGTGGTCTTTTTGTCCATCGAATCACAGCACAGCCAACTAAGGGCCTGTTTACATGTAGAGAGGGTGATTTGGCTTTGAAATATCGCTGACAATGAATATTGAACTTAATTATTCAACACATTGTGACAATGTCCAAATATGGTCATAGCGCGCTTAATATTCGTCGCGTGTACTCAACAGATATCCCGCGATATACGTCATTTTGTGTGTCGCGGAGAAAACTGGCAAATTAAACGCGGAGAATCGTGCTTTGTCATCAATGTGTTGAAGAATAAAACAATTATCCTGTCAATCTTGCAAAATATCGCCTGGTTTTAACCGGCATCTCGGCCTACGGCCTCGTCGCTAACACGTATCGGGCGAATTTTATTCCGAGCGATTTCGCAGGATAATTGTTAAATATCTAAGTCAAATATCCATTCACATCAGGCGTTTGAGTTGTTTACCAGCTACCAAAACAATCAAGTAATTTTGGTTGGAATGTCAGTGGAAGCCTATTTTGATCTTCCAAGACGGAAACACAGCATGAAAAGGCGAATTTAAGTTGGAGTAATGTTAGCATAAATCCGCCGTAAAGTTCGGATTTAAGAAGCTTTTTTTTCCAAGACGGAAACACAGCATGAAAAGGCGAATTTAAGTTGGACTAATGTTAGCATAAATCCGCCGTAAAGTTCGGATTTAAGAAGCTTTACGCTACATTTACATTATGTAAATGCGAGCTTTACGCTACCTTTACGCGTAAACGTAAAGCTAGTGTAATGAGAATTCTTTAAGAGGCCTCTAAGCACTGTTTAAAGCCGGAGTAAAATTTGGATTTACTAAGCTTTACGCAACATTTACATTCTGTAAATGTAAGCTTTACGCTACCTTTACGCTTAAATGTAAAGCTAGTGTAATGAGACTTCAAGAGGCCTTTAAGGTGATTCCTCTCAATTGCATGGCGCATCCTTACTGCGCATAATTTATGGCATCATTTAGCGCGCGCTCGGGCGCGCGTGCACTAGAAACATTGCGAATTTGCGTTGACATTGAGCTTTTCAGCTGAAATTTTCCCTCTGTCGTCGTGTAGTAAAGAAACGAGCACGGTGACCCCCCTTTTGTATTGGTGTAATGTACTCGTAATAGGCACACGAAAAACATATTTCAAGGAGAAAAAAGTTTAATAGTAGAAGTTGGATTATTTATATATAAATGGGGTGAAACTCTGTGTTTGGAGCCAGGAAGGAGTTTGAGATGATGGCGAAGTGGTCCAATTTCCTCTCATTATTTGCAAGATCGGGCAATTTGAAATCACAACACGAAAAGAATATAGCCCAGAAAAACAATTAGGCCCTAGTTTTGACTACTATTCATAGTGTTTGCTACATAATAACAGCTTTCTTCAGTTGTTCATGCTTCGAACATTTCTGGCACAACTCATATAACACCATGTCATTTGCAATACCCTGCGAGCCGGAGTTCATTTGTGCTAGTATTTAATACGGTGTTTTGCGAAAGGTATGGTTTGAAACAACCACCACATAAAACGTAAACAAGCATAATCTGATTGGACACGTTTACATCAGCTTTACATTAACTTTACTTTCAGTCTAATAAAGTGTAACTTTACGCAAACATTATATGGCGCGTAAAGGAAAGTAAATCTGGCTCATAGAATTTCAACAACCTTTACGCAAGCTTTACGTCCGATAGGCGTAAATCTACCTTTACAAGGCTTTACGAAGTGGCGTAAACTTGCTTCCCCAACTTTACGCAAATTTACGGCAACTTTAATTTTCCGTAAATCTCTTTTTTCATGCTGTGAAAATTTCCGGAGAAAACGGGTTTCTTGAATGGTAGTCCAAAATTCCCAAACGGAATTTCCAAGTCGAAATGCGCTTTCCACTTGTTCATTCCTAGCAGTTCCAGGCTTTTCGGCTTGGATCGCTCCGCAAACTCAACCTTTGGGAATGTTCGTAGAAAATTGGAACACGCGCGTCCCATGGAATTTTCATTTGGGTTTTGATGCGTCTCATTTACTGCAACCGTCGACCAACCTGTTGTTCCCGGCATTAAATGGCAATAACCATGATCATGACTGTATCACTTAAATCTTGGCCCAAGAGTATGACTGAATTTCTTTCATATTTCCCCAAACCCTCAAAAGACTGGCTCAATTTCAGAAACAAAGGAATGCTGTTAAAAGAGTAAGTTTAACCCCCACCCCCAACGAAACAGTGTTGCAAACAAAAGGCCTAGCATGCTTCCCATGAATATTTGTATACTCCCAAGCTCTGCCTTCACAGTCACCAATATCATCCATAAGTCATTAGCTAATCATGATACAAGATTTCACCACACATTATGCAGTAACTGTGGATGTCACATACCCTCAAAAGACTGGCTCAATTTCAGAAACAAAGGAATGCTGTTAAAAGAGTAAGTTTAACCCCCACCCCCAACGAAACAGTGTTGCAAACAAAAGGCCTAGCATGCTTCCCATGAATATTTGTATACTCCCAAGCTCTGCCTTCACAGTCACCAATATCATCCATAAGTCATTAGCTAATCATGATACAAGATTTCACCACACATTATGCAGTAACTGCGGATGTCACATGCCCAGAAAGACGAATCTTGGAAGTATAACAATTTGTCACCTTAACTAATGCGTTAAATGACAAGTTCTTTTTTCCGTGCAGGTATTATCAACTTATTCACGTGGTTAAGTTGGTGTTACACGGTAGGTAGTGCAAATTGTTTTGCTGCCTCTGTTTCCTAGTTTTCGCATGTTTTGATTCGGAGTACGCAATTTTGGGAGTAAAATACAAACCTAAAATGTCATTTTGTTGGGGGAGGGGATTGGACAAACGTTTTTCCCTAACATTCTTTGAATAAAGCCTCGAAAAATACGTTTCCATCAATTCTGAAGAGGCACCAACCATGCACGGTGCTACCATGATTAATAGCGGGAAATGGTTTTGAAATGGTTTTTGTTTGCTATTTTGGGGGTCGACCTTGCACAATAACAATAGTTGGTCACGCGTGTTCATGCAACTAACCAATAGAAATATTGCGATTTATTTAATTCATGCATAGTACATGAGTGCAAAACAATGAAATGTGCACGGTCATGGACCTTCAACATGAATCTTGGCCTCTTTGCTTTGCTCCTTGATGTCTGCGAGGCTTCATAACCATTTTCCTCTGTTAAGGGGGAGTTATACCTGAATGCTAGGTTTTTGCCATCTTTTGACCTTTTCTCCTTATTATCTTCTCGAGATTTCATGCAATCTAAAAAAGCCATCACAGTTTGGTAGTGCATATAACCCCATAAATATCTCAGAATGTTTGGGTGATTTTTAGAGTGTTTATAAAGAAGGAGAAAAGGGGCAGGGGGAGAGTGATTTAAGGGAAGATGAGAAAAATGCAAATTGTAAGGTTAAAAATTAATGGGCAAACACCAAACAGTTCGTCCTCAACCTAGCATGCACCCGTGTTGTTAAGTGGACTGTCTGAGTGTTTGTGTATGCCTTACTTTCCCTTTTTCATTTCTTCATCAAATCACTTATTTCATCAACATCCAGGTATAACGCCCCCTTAAACATGGTGCTACTTATATTGGTCCACAGCCAGTCGACACCATCGCCTGATGGAGATAAGTAGAAAGCAGTCGAAGTGACTAAATCATGAAACTAATGATTGACTCTGCTATCATTTCTCAGAGCGACAACTAATACTTGGCTGTAGATTGTCATTTTCCCGCCAGATTCCCTTTGTACTGCTTACATTCTACACTTGCGTATTCTAGCAGGAATTTTGTTGCATTACATTGCACTTACACTTGCTCCCTGAATTGCAGCGTTACCAACAGCAACCGTATGTTTGGAAATGCGCCTTCGTGACTGTAAGCCTGTTTCTTCTTTTAGGCATGGAGGTGAGTAAAGCTTTGCTTTTTGTCTGGGAATACGGCTGATACGGTATTAGTGAATTTCAAGAAAGATGCAAGGTGAAGGGCCATGCAGCTACAGCTGTACACTTTAGGCACGACAATGTAGTTCAGCTTCAAGAGGGAATCTTGTTCTGTTTTTGAAAAGTTTTCAGTGAAATTTCTTAAAAACGGTATCTGAAATCTTTTATCTCTCTTATTACTGAGTCCCACGAAGTAATCTGAACTCGAACTTAACCCTTTCCCAGCCTACTTTTTGGACATCTGTTTTTTGCAATTTCCCGAGGGTAGGAGTCAAGTCGATCTCGTTATTCCATGTAAGGGGGTACCACAGAGATTTTGCTGATCTTCTGTCTTTCTTGTCACGCTAGCTGTTGCTTGTTTTAAACGAGCACTCGAGTATAGGGGAATCCTTGTTTACAATATTTGCCTCATTAGCATGAACAATTCAGTTTCTGATGGAGCTACAAATAAATCAGTTCTCATTATTGAAAGGTCATAGCATGAATAACTCTACCAATGAATATAAGCCTCATGTATTGAATACTTTTTGTGCAACGCGGGTTTAAAATCTCTAAATTTTGCAAAGAATGTATGAACTCATTAGTGAAATTTTGCAGGTTTTGGAAGACAATATTGAATACTACACCTAAAGAGCTAAAAATTTCACAATGCATTAAATTTCACTAGCTCTTTAGCTGCCTGGAGTCAAATCACATCTAACATGTTTCCTTCTGTAAGCAAAGCCGTATGCAAATGAGCAAAAACGTAAACAATGACGTAAGCATGAATCCCCTTATCTGATTTACAAGTGCGTTTTTCAAGCCATTTGCCACTTCAGAAGCCCTTTGCCTGGCATCCTAAAGCTGGGTTGGTGAGTAGAGGCAATCCTCTGAAACAGGTGAGAAACAATTTCACAGCAATTGGACCGCCGAAAGTGTTTGAACGAGTCATGTGATTCACGAGTGACGTTGTGTTTCTGGCCGTTCTCATAAGGTGGCTGGTACCGGTTTTATTCGCGTGGAGAGTCTGGCCACTAGCGCGCGCGTCACACTTTATACGCGCGAGATTTGAAGAACGGAAAAAACCAAAACAAATATGGCAGCGCGAGGGTTTCTTCGAGCAAGGCTACGTTTGTCCTGTTCAAATAGAAATTCGCCTGTATCTGAGGCCGTATGTACTCAATCGACTTAAGGTAATTCAATTTACATAGGAAAATTTGTTTCTGGAGATAGATAATGCATATTAAAGTTCCAAAGAGACTTCCTCTACTGCGATCGATCGTCTCGGGAACCAGGAGGATAAGGAGCCGGAAAGTAATTGTTAAACTGCAAAAGTGGGATAGCACTTCAATTTTACTTACAGGTAATACATCTCAACATTCTATTATTTCTATGCCTCACCACAGTAGTATAGTGTTTGGGGGTACCAGATCAAAAATTAATCAAATGAAATCTTTAGTGTGTATCTGTGCTCTTTTTTCTTTTTATGGGGTGCAGGCGGAGGGTGGGGCGAGGAGCGAAAGCGAATCGGGCCAGCGCCTATCTTCTAATGGAATCACATACTGATTTAGGGGGGTGTTTTAGCAAAATGATCTCGTATTTTGGAATCTATAGTTATTTTATTTTTGATCTCGTATTTTTGGCAATCTATAGTTTATTAAAAATGCGTGACTTTCTCGGAAAACCACCAAGCGTGACATTCTCGGAAAAACAGGAAATGAGTCATCGCTAATAGTTATTATTCTAAGTCACGAGACGTCATGTGTTAGTGACATAAAAAATAATATCTCATATAATAGTATAGATGAGTTGTAATTCAGTAATTCACAATGAATTAATAAATATGGAAGAGTATACTTGTCCTTTTTGTGATAAGCAATTGGTAGAAGTTGTTAGTAGTATGACAGTACCATGCTGTAGTAAACAGGAATTGTTTAATGATGATGGTGAAAATGTTTGTCTAGATTGTGGTTCCGTCCACGGCTATGACTATTGTAAGGAGTACGTTGACTTTCATGATAATATGTATAAAATACGGCGAAAATCTGTATATCATCGGAAGTACCATATTGAAAATGTGGTAAATGGTATATGTCGTAAGAATGGATTTCAAATTTCTGTAAAAGATAAGGGTAAAATATTTAAAACATTCGAAGAGATAGACAAAGTGCTTCCCTTGGTGAACAATAAACGTAAAAGAATGATTAGCACTAAATTTATGCTTAAGCAAATATTTTTAATGCTTGATCTTCCATTTGATGAAATAATAGTTACTAGATCAAAAAAGACGCTTGGATTTTATGATCGATATTGGGTTGAAATTTTATTGTTAAGATTTGATGTGATTATTGGTATTATTAGACAGTGAATTTTTCATCATATTTCAGAAAAAATTTATCTATTATTGGACTATTATCAGTCACATAATCATCAATATTCTTCATTGAGATATGTATGCTTGAAGCATCGAAATCACCACTTCTCAACTTGTCTTTTATGGCATTGAGTAGATGTTGATAGCTTTGATAAGCATATGTGCAATTTTGGATTTTGAGATCGAGGTTTTTATGCTTCATCCACCCTTGTATCAAAAGTGATGCTATACTGATGGCTACCAAACTAACACCACCTGTTGCCACGCTTGCAGCGAGACCTCCAGTTGCAAAGATGATAGACAATGAGTTCCCAAGTAATTTCCATTTTTTGAACCGTTTAACCGCCTGTTTATGAGCCCAACACTTTCTGTGATATGTGTGGTAATAGGCTTTTAATTCATTTACCTGATCTTCTGTTAATTAACCTGAAATATGGTTCCAGCTGAATATACTATTTCTCTCTTTCATATATATATTTTATACAATAATTCTATTAAAAATGCAATAAAGAATCCCAGATATTTGGCCAGATAATGGAGATCTTTTTCTTCGCTTTGATGTAAATAAACAAGGTATTGCATAACAATATCCACGGTCTAATGAATAGCTATTATAAAATCTTCCATATGCATCATGAAGTATACCATGTGTTTGTAATGTATCAATCCAACCAAGTGTATGTTCCAAGAAATGTGTCAAGCATCCACTACCAGGCCCAATAAGTCCAATATCCTTGTGAGTATATAAAATACTGTTGATTGGGATAAATGTATTGAAATGCTTGTGATACAGATATTGGTAAACCAAAGCTGATTTCAAAATTGAGTCATCAATATTATGATGTTGTTGTTTTGTTTCTTTAAAAAAGAATTTGATATATTTAATTACTTCTTTTATCATATACTATATCGTTGCATTAAAATTTGATGATGATCCAAGATTGTTTTTTCATCCATTGTAATATCCAAATAGACACAAAAGAAAGCAATGGAGCCATCTAAAGGTGCAATGGAGTTTGGATTCAAATCACCAAAAGTCATTTGTGTGCTGCCTGTTCTATTAGCTGCTGTAAAACTTCCAATATGTTTTTTGTTCCAATAGATTTTACTTTTGTTTGTATTAGGAGAAGATAAATTGTCCCAGTGAACAGATAAACAGTGCCAAACGTTAATTTGGCCTAAATCATTTACTGAATAATCTGCTATTTTTCTGAAACTTTGTATTGATGCTTCTGGACCAAAATATACACAATTTGTTTGATCAACACCACTTATAGCTAAATTTGAACCATTGTAATAGCTGACAAACTTATCATAACCTCCATTGTCATGACCAAAAAGCCCATTTTTCCATGGATTTCCACCTGTATTTGAATTTAATTTGTAAACAATGAAGATATTAACAGCATTATTATTTAAATTGAGTTGACTTATCATTCTTTGTGATCCATCAAACTTTAAAAAATAACGTCCATTAAGTTTCTCAACCTTGGTACAAACAGTAGGTCTTGAATTTATGGTTGATTGTGTTGCATCATTTTCTTCATTTGAGAGATCGTATAATGTTTCAACTTTTCTGTTTGCATTCATATCTACAAAATCATTATTGGCTCTGTCAATTTGATAAACACATTTTGAGTATAATCTGATAAATTCAGAAACCCATAAATCTAAAAAACTATCTCTAACAATATCAGAAACTTGTGATTTGACAACAACATGATCAGAATCATTGCCAGCTTTTACATTTGTCAAAAGTTTGTTTCCAAGATCATAATGCCCATCTTGAGTCAAATTAAATCCATCACCTTTATCACCTTTTGGACCGATTAGACCTCTATCACCTTCATCACCTTTGTCACCTTTATCACCTTTTGGACCTGTTTTACCAGTTCTTATATTATCTTTATTTGGTGAATAGTTGAGTATACCCATATATTATTATTTTAGATTAATTCATGACCACTTCTAATGTGAATGTCATGTCAAATGCTCCACTATTGGGATGTGAATAGTCAATTATAAGATAGCCTCTCGATAATGATTTGTTGACGTTAACCGTTGTGATGTTTCTACTCATAGTATTATGTCTGTGTTCGTAAATAGTTGCTGGAAATGGCAATAACCCAGCACCTTCAGCTTTTGTCTTGAAGTATAATATTCCGGGTTTTGTTCCTTGTATGATATACATTTTCTTAATATAAAAGTTATTGTTATGAATGACTAAATATTCAGCGCCATTTATCAAAACAGGCTTTAAAGTATTCTTATTATGTCCTTGATTGGCTTCAACAAAGCAATTTAAATATTGTATTTGACCGATTATTCCATTCCCATTCAAATCTAGATCACCTCCTAATTTCGGTCTGTAAAGAGCAAATCCACCCAAATCGAAAGCCGTTTTCATAATTACACCTGTAACGCTTGAACGAAATAGTTTTAAACCATTATTATGAATTCTATGGCCATTTAGATTTAAATCAGCACCAAATTTAGCCTCTTTTATTAAATAGCTGTTCATATTAATATTATTTAGCATTGTCAATTCACCATTTTCACCATCAAATAAGTTTGTTGAATTATTAATCAAAGCATGTCCATTCAAATCTAAATCAGTTTGTAATTGTATTTTTTCATTCACGATTTTATAAGCTTCTGTGAAGTCTTAAACACTTGATGGAACGTCTACAGCTTCAAAATCAATACCATAAACAACACAAGGAACTTTGTACTTATTTGGATAAGTTGGGTTAGCATTAATATGAATCGTACAATATAAATATTCAGGTGGTGAACGTGCTGATGGTTTTTCAATCCACAATAAATATCTGGAATGATTTTCATTTCTATTGTCGAATTTTCTCCCAACAGTTCTATGAATTGTGATTCCACCAGCTGTCCTGAATGTTACACTACTAAGACTCATTCCTTCATAATCAGGAAATAGCCATTCAAAAATGAAAGTATATTTTCCATCTTTTATTGTATACATATTAAAACCAATTCTAGCTCTGTAAATATGATTAGCTTCTTTATTCAAGTCTATATCAATGACCTTTTTTGAAATCAAATGTGGTGACCGAGGTAAATTGACATATCCATTAACTGTCAAGCCATATTCAGCGCTAGTTTCATCGATATCATTCATCAAATATTTGAAATCATTCTTAGGATGAGAAGCAGATGAAATATGACTTTTTTCTAATTGATCTAAATTTACGGCATCGGTTTTATTTGTTCCTTCTTTTAAGTTTGCGAGTGTGTTATCACCCATGTCAATATCACCAGCCATTCGACCTCCGACAAGTTTAAGAAAAGGGGCCTGGTCAACATATCTTTTGTTGGCAGCATCTGTGTTAGCAGTTGGTGTTGCACAGTTGATCACTTTGTTACCAGCAAGATTTAAATTAGCAGTCATTTCTTGTGTTCCATCTCGAAGTAGAGTTTGACCGATACTGCTTTTTGATGCGAGATTAGTGTCAATATATGATTTATTCACAAGATCTGCTGGTTGGTTTCCTATCCCATGACCTGTAATAATAAACCCCCCAAAATCCTGATTGCCGGTCATTATAACACTTCCATCTTTTTTAAGAAATTGAGAAACATCAATACCAACAATTTCAGCATCAACATGCTTTTTGTTCACAGCGTCTTGTGGGTTTGAGGGGTTATCCTGCAGGTTGATGATTTTGTTTAATTTCATGTCAATATTACTACCAAACGCAACATGGCTGTTTTCAATTTCATACGCTGGGTCGTGCACAAAGTAAGACAAATTGGTATGATAGCCATATGCCCCATAAACGATGATATGTGTTTTGGTATTGGGTGCAGGAGCTGTGCTAAAAAGTATAACATCAAGTGATGCTTGACCACCACCAGTTTTTTCGATTATGAAAAGCTTCTTCATATAACCATCAACGTGCGGAGTTTGGGGAAAAGGTTTTTGAAATGGCTGTCCAGCGTCACGTATGTTTAATGTGCGAAGATCAAGCCCAATTGTAGCTTGGCGTGGGTCTGATGGTGAGTAAAACTCAGTAACAAATGTGTACCGCCCATTTCTTAAAGATGTCACATTAAAACGAATTTTGGATGTGAAGTTGCCTCTTCGTTTGATGAAAAAAGACAATGACGACTTGTTTATGTGATAAGGTGATCTGTCAAAATTCTCAATTTGTAGGTTTTCAACACCACTGACTGCAGAAGACTTGGATATGTCTTTTAACAGAAAAGCGAATGGGTTGCGTTGAGTACCAGATGCTGAAAGAACAAGGTCATCAACATACTTTTTATTGGCAGAATCTTTATCAGAGTTTGGAGATCCAATATTTGTTATTTTATTGTCACCCATGTCAAGATCACCAGTCATTGCAACACTTCCATCTTTTTTAAGAAATGGTGAAACATCAATGCCAGCAATACCAGCAATTTCAGTATCAACATACCCCTTTGTGGCTGAATCATTGTTTGCTGTTGGCGCTGCTACATTAGTCAATTTGTTACCTCCAAGATTCAAATCAGAAGTCATTGCAACGCTTCCATCTTTTTTCACAAAGTTATTATTGAGATATGTTGTACTCACTTTACCTCTTACACCATCATCAACGTATTTTTTATTTGCGCTGTCTTGTGGAAGTATAGGGCGTGCAACATTAACTATTCTATGAAAACTCATTTTAAGCTCACGATCAAATACAATTCTTCCTTCTTCTAATTCAAAAGCTGGGTCGTGAATATGTGATAAAATGATATTAGAAAATCCATAAACACCATAAACTATGACATGATGTTTGGCATTATTTGATGAATATGGTGAGATCAACAATAATTCCATTGATGTAGCTCCTTGACTTGTTTTTTCGAGGAAGAATATTCTCTTAAGATAACCATCAACAAGATGAGTCTTTGGAAATGCTCTTTTTATTGAATCCTTTCTTTCAATTAAATTAGATGACAGATTGTCGTCATCGACTGTTGCATTATTTGGGTTACCATCAGTATAAAAATCAACAACTAAAGTGTACTTTGAAACTTCCAATTGTGTCAGATCAAAACGAAGAACAGTTGTAAGACCAGCAGAAGGAATCACAAAAGACAATGATTTTTTATTGAAATTGTATGGGCTTTTATCATAGTCTTCTAATCGCAGATTATTCGCATTTCTGATAATGGTTGTTTTTGATATATCTTCAAGAAGAAATTTAAATGGATTAACACGTGTTCCTTCAATTGATAAAACAGCATCGTTGACGTATCTCATATTAACAGCATCTTTGTTAGAAGTTGGTTCTCCAACATTAGTCAAGCGTTTATTATCAAGATCATAGTTACCATCTTGTGTTAATTTGAATCCATAACCCTTATCACCTTTATCACCTTTTGGACCAGCAGGACCAATTGGACCTCTATCACCTTTATCACCTTTATTACCTTTTGGACTGCTAGGACCTCTATCACCTTTCGGACCTCTTTCACCAGTTCCTATATTGTCTGGAGTTGGTAAATCATTAAATAATCCCATATAATATTAGATTAGATAACACCGTAAAAATTTCTCTTCACTGTTTTCATTGGTTTGTCAACATAACAGAAGGAATACGGTTTCTTTGTTGCTTCAATATACTTCTGCTTATCGATTGCTAGTTCTTGGGAGATACAGTTTCTCTCTCTCGTGGATGGGAAATCATAAAGACAGAAATGGCTACAATTAAGTCTAACAGATTTTGGGCAACCGTAAAATGACTGTGTTAGGTACAGAACTGAACAATTTTTATGGCGACCCTGAATGAAATAGCTTATGATTTGATCTTGTTTTTTATCAGTCACGAAATCATCAAATACAACCAGTCGCTGTAAATCAGTGTCTTTGATTTGTTCAACAGGAAGTATTTCATCTTGACTGCATACTAAAACAGGATAACCAACCTCTTTGCTTATTCCATCCATCACTTGCTGTAAATATTGATATTTGTCTTGATCCAAGTTCTTGGCATACAGATGTATTTGATCATAATAGACCAACGGTTCCATAATCAAATGCAAAAACAATGTTGTCTTTCCAGATCCAGAATTTCCAGCCAATAACATTCTAAATGTATCTTTCGGCATACACGGATACAACTGTCTGAATGAATTATTTGAATTCTGAACGATATCGTAATTTGGAATTTCTATATGTTAATAGTTTAGATTAGTCTAACACAATTTTATATGGATATAGAACGTATGAAAAGGCTTCTCAAAAGTGGGATTGAAGCTGGAAATAAAACAAGAGAAGTTCGTGAGGTTATCAAGACTTATGAAAACAGAAAACAGGATGCATATGATACAACCTCAGAATTACTGAAACCCTCTATTGATGTCCAGAAGAGTGTAAAGGAAGTGTCGACAAAAAACAGGATGAAGTTATTGAACAATTGAAAGAAAACCAGCAGGATTTAAAACGAGGACTTGATGATGTTATAGAATCTAATCTCAGAGCAATTACAATGGGAACGGAACTTCCTTTGGCAATTGAAGCACCTCCAAAAGATAAGGATGAGGAAAGGATACCCAACATTTTAAATATCGATAACTATTTCGATAAAGATGACAGAATTATATTAAAAAAATTATAAGTTTTTGAAACCAAACGATTTGACTCAAGTCATCCCACAAAAACTTGTCGAAGAAAAGAAAAAAGCTGCAGATATCGCCCAGAAATTAGGAAGTAAAAAATCAAAAACAAAAAAACTAGAAGATTGACAATCTTATGATAGAGAATTAAAAACTTTGAAGAAATATAGAGAAACGATTGGAGATGTATTAGCTTCTTACAAATACAAAACAGGGCAAGGTATGAAAAAGAGAAAAACACAATATGGAGCAGGTGTAGTTCACTACAACAATATCAGTGACTTGCTTTCAAGACTACAGTTGCTGGGTGGGTCTATTTTTGCTGGCAACAACAGTATGAGTGTCAGAAATGAGTTTGTAAAGATATTGCATACTTTAAGCAGACTTGGATTAGTTGGAAACGATGAGCTGAATAAAATAATGATGAAATATCTAATGTAATTGTATATGACAGAAATTTCATTACGATTCAACAGTAAAAACAGAGACAAAATTGGTGTAAGTAAGAGTCATGATTTTGTAAAAAGATTCAATACACCTATCAAATTAACGAATGATTCGAAATATGAAATGGCTGTGAATGTTATCAATATGACATACAGTTGGTACAACATCAGACAATCTTTAGGGAATAATCAAATAAAATATAGCCATGACAAAGGTGCAAACTGGGAAACAATAACATTCGTTGACGGGATGTATTCATACGACGATATCGATAGTTACATTCATGAGTACTTAAGAAAAAATAGCCAAGTACTGAATCCATCTGAAACAGACAAATCAAAATTCAAGTATGGTATCAATATACATTTCGTTTTGTCAACATATCGCATTTTGATTGAACTCAATGAAAATTATCGTGTGGATCTGAGAAATAATGATTTCAGAAAACTTATCGGTTTCAATTCAAAATTAGTTCCAGCAACAGAATATGGAAAAAATCTACCAGATATTACAAGAGGAGTGGATGAAATTTATATCAATTGTGATAATGTGATAGATAGCATTGTTGATGGCAATAGTACAAATACAATCGCTGTTATTCCAGTCACAGATCTCGTCAGAAGCTTACCTTTCACTTACAAACCTCGTTTTCTTTCATGGAATCCTATCTCAACACACACAATCAGCTCAATACGTTTTTATGTCACTGATTCTTCCGGAGCACCAGTTGATTTGAATGGGATAGATTGGTATATTGAGTTATTCTTGAGAGGGACAGAATTATAAAACCCAATAGTATATGAGAAGATTCGAATACGTGGAATATGAAAAATATCACACAAAACAGGGTAAAGGAATAGTGAGCGATGCTGTCAAAACAGCTGTAAAAAAAGCAGCTACAACAATTGGTGAACATGTTGGCAAAAAAGGTGGTGACAAAATAATAGAACTTTTAAGTAAGAAAAAGAGAAAAAGTGGAACTGAGAGTGAGATTAAGACTGGGGGTGAGATCAAAAGAAAGAGAGGTAGACCTCGAAAAATTAAGTAACTTTTATCTAACACAATAATATATGTCAAACTATCGTGATTCTAAATATATCGAACGATATGAAGATGTTGTCTTTGAGCTTGAGACAGCACTTAATACTGTTGTTGCAAACAATGCTCATCAGAGGAAAACAGGTTATAGATTCGTCGTTGACAACAGTGGAGAGACAACGCCATTCGATTGGTATAATGCCCGTTTTGAAATTGATTTATTGTCAAAAAGCTTGCAAATGGAAACGCAATAGCTGCAAATGATCAAAACGGTATTGTGAATTCAGTATATTCTCTCATTAACACTTTGAATGTGAAGGTGAATGGTATCGATGTTTATGAATGCCGAGATGCTAACCAAGCTACAAATATTAAATCATTACTCGAATATTCACGGGGTTATGCTGCAAGTCAGGGAACCAATGAGTTCTTCTATCTTGACACAAACAGAAATGCTGATGACAGAGCAGCCGAAGATGCTACTCGCAATGCAGGCTTCACAGCCAGAAAAGCACTATTGAGAGGTGCTAATGGAAAAGTGTATGCAGAAGCATCATTGAACAGATACGGTTTTTTCAAGAGCCTTTATGGTGAAATCATGCCTAACGCAAAAGTTGAGCTCAATATAACAGTTGAGAGTGATGCAAATCTGATTTGGCAGGCTGCCGATGATTGTCGTGTGGTGATCACCAGATTCCAGCTGATTGTTCCAAGAATAATTTTCAATTCAGCGGGAAAGTCTTTGTACATGGGCACTTATCTTGACACCAGGAAGTGGACTTACATGAGAGAAATGGTTGAGAGGGGAAATTCAACAAGACAACAGACAGCTAATTTCCGTATTTCAACAGGAATAAACAAACCAAGGCATGTATTTGTTTTCATCATCAATGATGCTAATGATTCGTCTCAGACGGCCAATAAATTCTTGTATAACACATTCTCTGTTGCAAATGGCCGAACAATGACTAATTGCTATCTAGAGGTTGGACATGGAAACGATTATCCAGAGGTTCATTACAAACCCTCAACAGAGCCCACAAGGGTATTCAGAGACGTTTTAAATTATGTTCGTGTTGTGAATGAATTCAATGAAAACACCCTGCTTGACAGAGGTAACTTTGGTACAATATTCCCTTTCATTTACTTTGATCTGACAAAACAGAAGCAGGACATAAAAGATGGATTGACAAAACTGACTTTCAAATACACTTTGAGTGGTGGAACAAATGCTGATTACAGTGTGTATGCACTTGTGCTGTATGAACAGGATGTTGAGATGAGAAAGACTGATGGAAAGTTGATTCTGAGATCTATGTAAATGGAATAATTAAATAAATAAATTAAATTAAATAATTAAATAAAATAAATAATTAAATTAAATCATTATTTATATTAAATACAATTTAGTATAAACATATATTATATGACTACTTATCATCCTCATGGAGTGACACTGTCACAAGGTCAGAAAGAAAAGCTGGCAAAAGCTATTAAATCAAATTCAGCAGTAACATTGAGGCTGAATCATGATGAATTATCTGGCGGTGATCAACTTATGTTGACAAAAAGACAAATCAATAAACTGATGAAATAAAAAAGATTGGGAAAAGGATCAGACATCAGTATATCAAAATCACAAATTAGAAAAGCAGTTGTGCATGGAGGTTCTCTTTGGTCAAGTCTTTTTTCACTTGGAACAAGACTATTACCATATGCAGGTAAGGCAGTAGCTAATGCGGCTCCAGCATTGGCCACAGGTGCTCTTTCTTCATTAGCAAGTCTCGGCATTGATAAATTATTTGGAAAGAAACAAAAAGGGAATTCATTATTCCCAATAAAAACTTGCCCCAACTATTGAATTATGGAAATTTATTGAATGTGAGACAAATGGCTGATCTTGTAAATGCGATGCAGTCTGGCGGACAACTTGCTATCAAACCAACAAAAACTCAGTCTGGTGGGTTTCTTGGAACACTTTTAGCTAGCATTGGAATTCCTCTGCTTATGAAAGCCTTAACTGGAAAGGGTTTGCATGTTGAACACAGTCGTCCTAGACGGTCATTACCACTTCATGTTCCAGATTCCATTGCAATAAATAAAAATAAAAGTGGTGGGAAACATGCTATGATTCCATGGCAATCCCCTCCAGTTGTTGGTACATGGGATAACCCAATCGGTTATGGAATGAAAAAAAAAAAAGACAAAGGGAAAAGGACTTCTACTAGGCAAAAACAGTCCATTCAATTCAATCCCCATACTAGGAACCATTTTGTAAACAAACCCTTATCCAACTTTGATTTAATCAATTGGGTGAAACAACTTGGAATAAAACATTTTAGAGGAGTATTTTCAAGAGACAATCTTCCAAGACAAATAAAAAACAATGAATGTGGGATAGTCAATCTTGATTCCAAAATTGGACCTGGTACTCACTGGGTTTGTTATAGGAATTTCAAAAATGATAAATGCTGTGAATACTTCGACTCTTTCGGTTTTATGATGCCAACAGAAGTTCAAATGTATATGGCTGCAAGCGGTAAACAACTTGAATACTCTGGTGATGAGATACAAGAAAGGGATTCAGTCTTGTGTGGATATTGGTGTTTGTACTATCTTCTCGAGAGACAAAAAGGCAGATCTATTCTGGATACAATACACAACTCCAAATTCAGTTCAACAGATACGAGTGTCAATCACAGATTCATCATAGACTACTTTAAAAATATCTAACTTAATGGTATAATGGTAAAATCATATTGTGTAAAACAGAAGAAAGTCACAGAATGTGTACCTGGGAGTGAAAGATATCAAAAGACAAAAAATGGTCGAACTGTGATGAAATGCACTTGTGCAGAATGTGGAATTACAAAGACTAAATTTGTCAAGAAACAGGGAAAAGGATTGGCCCGTCTGAAGGGGCGGGCATACTAGATTCAGCAGCAGATATGGCACTAACTGGATTCTTAGAACATGGTGTCCCTTTTTTAGCAAAGAAAGGTGTTGAAATGGGGAGATATTATGCTTCAGAAGCAATGAGAAATCCAAAGCTGCAAAAGCAATTGATTGATAAAGGACTTTCCCTTGCAAAGCCTGCAATCACAAAGGTTGGGTCAGAAGCTTTGAAACAACTCTCAACAAAAGTGAGACCAAATATTCGTTACAAAACAGATATCAAAGGATTAGATTATGGCAAAGGTATTGACATTCATAAGGTTATTGGCAAGCTTCCTAAACCAAAAGCAGGTTGGACTCCAAGTAAATATAAATATATGGGACCTTATAACCCATTGCATGAGCAGTTGGAATATGATCCAAATACTGGTGAGGTCTTGAAATGGAATGTGCAACCTTATAATAAAGTAGATGAAATAGCAGCTTATCATGATATTTGTTATGATATGGGAAAGAATAAAGGTGATTGTGACAGAACAATGATTCAGTCTCTTGATCAGATACCATATGGTGAGATGCCAAAATGGGGTCAAACAGCTAGATTCTTAATCGACAAAAAACAGAAATTAGGTCTTGGTGTTCCAAAAAACGGAAAAAGCCGTCGAGTGAAGAAAACTGGCAAGAAAAACTAGCAGATGAATTACATGCACCCATAAAACGAAATTTCACTCGGCGGCGTGTGATTGTAAATAAAATTGATGAAATATGGGCAGGTGATCTAGTTGAAATGCAACAGTTCAGTAAATGGAATAAGGGTTATCGATATCTTCTTATGGTTATTGATGTCTTCAGCAAATATGGTTGGATTGTTCCTCTGAAAGATAAAAAGGGTGAATCTGTCACTGAAGCATTCAAAACAATATTCAAGGAAGGCAGAAAACCACAGTATTTATGGGTTGATAAGGGAAAAGAATTCTATAACAAACATGTGAAAGACCTATTAGAGAAACATAGTGTACAGATGTACTCAACTGAGAACGAAGAAAAGTCATCAGTAGTTGAAAGATGGAATAGGACAATTAAATCCAAAATGTGGAAGCAGTTCACTGTTCAAGGTAATACACAGTATTTAGACATGTTACCAAAATTAGTGAAACAGTATAATAATACCAAACATTCAAGCATAAAGATGACACCCACAGAAGCTAGTAAAAAGAGGAATGAAGGAACCGTTTACTTCAATTTATATGGTGATATGGAGCCATTATCAGCTAAACCGAAATTTAAGGTTGGTGACAAGGTCCGAATATCTAAGTATAAACGGAATGTGTTCGACAAGGGCTATACACCAAATTGGACTGAGGAAGTGTTCACAGTTGATAAAATCCAATATACAAACCCAATCACTTACAAACTAAAGGATCTCAACGATGAAGAAATACAAGGGAGTTTTTATGAACAAGAATTATTAAAAGCCAGACAGGATGTATTCCGTATCGATAAAGTCATTCGCAGAGATTACAAGAAGAAACAAGCTTTAGTGAAGTGGAAGGGATATAGTGATGACTTTAACAGTTGGATACCAATGAAGGATTTAAAGAATATTATCTAACCTATTAATAAGACCTACAGTAAAAAGCTGTTATTTGCTCATGGTAGCCAAGAATATTATTATTCCTGACTATATTTAAACACAGGTTGAAAATGAATTTAAAAAATAAATTATTATAATATAATATACAAATGCAAAAATATTCCTACAATAATAAAGAATTAGATGTATCAATTGATTGCTATCTTGATGATAAAAATGATGTTTGGTTCAGAGGAAGAGATATAGCCAAAATTCTTGACTATAAAAATCCACAAAAAGCAATCAAGGATCATGTTTTATCTGATGATAGAATCTTAAGAGACCACAAAATCAGCATAAATTCACGATGTAACAAAACGTTACCTCGTGCTGAGGCCACTGATTCACGATGTAACAAAACGTTACCTCATGCTGAGACCATTGAAAAAACTTTCAAATGTTTTTTTATAAATGAATCAGGATTTTATTCACTAATACTGTCCTCTAAAAAACAGGAAGCAGCAAAATTTAAACATTGGGTTACATCTAAAGTGTTGCCATCAATCAGAAAACAGGGATATTACAATCAGTTCAATGACAGAAGTAATAACATGCTGATGATTGAAAGTGAAGATGATCTGCACTACAAGATTGTGTCATTCATCAGAAAGAAATATGAAGGTGCATTAATGGTGGCGGGATTAGGTGAAAATCAAATAAGCCCAAACATGAGAATCAGAAGTTATAAGAAAGGATATATGGCTGGACAATGTGATTTAATGCTGATGAATCCCACTAGAAAATACAATGCTCTATGTCTTGAATTTAAAAGCCCAACAGGTGTGTATAAAGTGTCAGACAAACAGTCTGATATGAAGCTAATGTATGAGAAAAACAAATGCAAATACCTCATGAGCAATAGTTTCGAAGACTTGATTCATGAAATAACTAAACACTTGGAAGAAAGCAAATTATACTTATCAAGAAGAGAAAGATATTTAAAAAAATAATTTATATAACTATATATTATGGAGAATCAAAATGTCAAAATCAAAAGAGGTCGAGGAAGGCCTAGAGTATTAAGTGATGAAGAAAGAAAAAAACACAAGACTACCTATATGCTAAATAAAGAATGGTTCTGTGAAGTTTGTAATAATGGTAAAAATTACACAATGGCCGGTAAAACGCTTCACACAAAAACAAAAAAGCATCAAAAAAAAACAAAATTTAAAACTGTTCAAAGGATTCCAGAATTTTGAATCACTTGAATTATTAACCCTACTTAAAACGCGCATTGAAACTGACTTAAACAAAAAAATATATAGTTATAATATAAATGGAAAAATTTATCAAAACTAATAATAGTATGGACAAGAAAAGTCTTAAAAAATTGAGCAAATCCCAGCTTATTGATTTACTGTTGAAGATGCAGAATAAACCAAAAATAGTTAATGATACAAAGCCTATACAGAGACCAGTCCCCACACCTCGAAAGAGTGTAAAACAAATGGTTCAAAATTATGAAAACAACATAATTCCTCCACCAATGGAATTCAGGGACAAACCAACCCCAGCACCTCGCAAGAGTGTAAAGCAGATGGTTCAAGATTATGAAGACAACATAATTCCTCCGCCAATAGAGTTCAGAGACAGACCTGTGCCAGCCCCCAGAACCAAGAGACCAACACCTGCACCGAGGACAAGGATTACACAAACAGAGAAAGCTCTAAAGGGGTATACCAAGTCTTTTGAAATTGATATAAAAAACGACAAAGACCCACTAAAGCAACTACTAAACACAAGAATAGCAATTGAAACACACATTAAAAAATTGTTAAATGAAATGTAAGGACTGAAATTTGTTGAAACGTTGAAGGTAAAATTCGAAAAATCAAAATCATCAGATGGACAAACAGAGTACAAAACAGCATATTTCAACAGTGTAGCTCAAACACTTGTTAATGATCTGGAAGTCACTGAATCACTGCAATTGTCAAAAAAGCAAATCTTGAATAAGATAGCCCAATGGATATCTGAAGGTTCGGGTTGGACTGTTGATTCAGTTGATAGTCATTATATTAATGTTGTTAAATATCAACCGATGAGGGGTTCCTCTTACATTAAACTGCCACAGGAACACAGAAATAGTGCCAAAGGTTTAATTAACTTGAAAAATGAGGATAATGAATGTTTCCGATGGTCACATCAGACACTTGAACCCGCAAGAGAAATACCCACAGAGGATTAAAAAATCAGACAAGCAATACATTGAAAAATTGGATTACGCTGGGATTGAATTTCCAGTGACTACCAAACAGTATAACAAGATAGAAAAACAGAATAAGATCAACATCAATGTATTCGGTTATGAGGAGAAACAACCTTATCCAATATATGTATCAAAAGAGAAATATGCAGACTGCTTGAATCTGCTTCTAATAACTGAAAATGAAAACAAGCATTATGTGCTAATCAAAGATTTCAATAAGTTTATGTATAATCAAACAAAGCATAAAGAAAGAAAACACTTTTGTATGCACTGTCTTCAATGCTTCAGCTCTGAAAGGGTTCTGAATGATCACAAGGACAACTGCATGCAAGTAAATGGCATACAGGCAATAAAAATGCCAAACAAAGATAACAACATACTGAAATTCAACAACTTTCATAAACAACAGCAGGTACCATTTGTGATCTATGCTGATTTTGAGGCCATCACTGAAAAAATACACGGTTGCCAACCCAACAGTGATAAATCATATACAGAGGCTTATCAGAAGCATACTGACTGTGGCTACGGCTATAAAGTATTTTGTTGTTATGATGATAAATACAGCAAACCAGCAGTAATATACAGGGGTGAAAAGGCTGTGTACAAATTTATGGAAAAGATGTTAGAAGAAGTTAAATATTGCAAAAAGGTGATGAAAAAGGAATTCAACAAGCCACTGAGAATGACAACAGAGGATGAAAAAGAATTCAAAAAAGCTGACGAGTGTCACATCTGTGATATGAAGTATACTGATAAGGATATTAGAGTCCGAGATCATTGTCACATTACTGGTAAATACAGAGGTTCTGCTCACCAAGATTGTAATCTGAAACTCAGAGTGAACCCAGAAGAAATAAAAATTCCAGTTATATTCCACAATCTGAGAGGTTATGATAGCCATTTCATTATGCAAGAGATTGGAGCTGTTGTTAAGAAGCACACATACAAAAACAAGAAAGGTGAAGACTGTCAAATGAATATTAATGCTATCCCAAATAACATGGAGAAATACATGGCTTTCATGCTTGGTAATCATCTTACCTTCATTGATAGTTTCCAATTCATGAGCTCCAGTTTGGATAGACTAGTCAGTAATCTACCGAAGGAGTCATTAAAATATACCTCTCAAGAGTTCAAAGATGATCTCGATCTGATGGTACAAAAAGGAGTTTATCCTTATGACTATATGGACAGTTTTGATAAATTTAATGAGAAGCTGCCACCGAAAGAAAACTTTTTTAGCATATTGAATGATGAATATATATCAGATGAAGACTATACACATGCTCAGACAGTATGGGACAAATTCTCTCTCAATAATATGGGCGAGTATCATGACCTGTACCTTAAATCAGACATACTACTGTTAGCTGATGTATTTGAAAACTTCAGGAAAACATGCTTAGAATACTATAAATTGGATCCATGTCACTACCTCACATCTCCAGGTCTATCTTGGGACGCAATGCTTAAAATGACTAACATAAAATTAGAATTGATGACAGACATTGATATGTTTCAATTCATTGAAAAGGGCCTGCGTGGTGGTATCAGTTATATAGCCAACAGATACGGAAAAGCAAACAATAAATACATGAAAGATTACAATGAGAAGGCGCCCTCAAAGTATATAATGTATCTTGATGCTAACAATCTTTACGGTTGGGCTATGAGTCAATACCTTCCAACAGGTGGATTTAAATGGATGTCAGAAAAGCGGATCAGCAAGTTAGATCTGGCTGACTATAAAGAAGATGGCAAAAAAGGATTGATACTTGAGGTTGATCTTGAATACCCCCGAGAGCTACATGATTTGCATAATGACTACCCACTTGGGCCTGAAAAGATTAATGTGACTGGGGATATGCTATCAGACTATTGTAAAAACATAGCAAAGAAATATAATATCTCCACAGGTTTAGTTCATAAGCTTATCCCAACATTGAGCAATAAAGAAAAGTATGTGCTCCATTATAGGAACCTCCAATTATATACTGATCTCGGTTTGAAAATAACTAAAGTCCATCGAGTGTTAGAGTTCAATCAATCCCCATGGCTCAGACAGTACATCGACTTCAACACTCAGAAAAGAACTAGCGCAAAAAATGCCTTTGAGAAAGACTTCTTCAAGCTGATGAATAACAGTGTATTTGGCAAAACGATGGAAAACCTCAGAAAGCGAGTAGACGTCAGATTGGTGACTGATGAGAAGAAGCTATTGAAATTAGCTAGTAAACCCACTTATGTTAGCAGTAAAATCTTCAATGAAAATCTAGTAGGTGTTCATAAGATAAAAGAAACACTTACTTTAAACCGGCCAGCATACGTGGGGATGTGTATTCTAGACCTTAGCAAGACACTGATGTACGATTTCCATTACAACTACATTAAACAAAAGTACGGTAACAAGGCCAAGCTGCTCTTCACAGACACAGACTCATTGACTTATGAAATTGAAACACAAGACGTCTATAGAAATTTCTGGAAGGATAAAAATAAATTTGACAACAGCGACTACCCAGAATGCTCTCCATATTTCGATAAGACGAATAAAAAAGTTATTGGCAAATTCAAAGATGAGGCAGCAGGAGTACCCGTTTGCGAATTCATCGGTCTACGATCGAAAATGTATAGTTATATGAAAGATAACCAAAATGGAGGAAAAACAGCAAAAGGAATAAAAAAGAACATAATCAAAAATAAAATCAAACATGAAAATTATAAAGACACTGTATTCAATAATAAACAGTTGCATCATAGAATGAAAACAATCAGAAGTCAGAACCATCAACTTGGAAGTTATGAGATAAATAAAGTATCACTCAGCTGCTTTGACGACAAGCGGTATATTCATGATAATGGTGTGACAAGCTTTGCGTACGGACATTATAAAATCTGAAAAGTTCAGCTGTTGCGGTGTTTTTATCACCTCAAACCCACTGATTTGCTTAGTTCAGGATAGTATTGTGAATTTTGTTGTATATTTAATTTAAATCACTACCCTCTTTCTGACCCTTTACCCGAAGAATTAGCATATGAGACAGGAACATTTGTTGGGGGGTTTCCCTCTATGTTTAGGGGATTCTAGATTTTTCGCTTTTTACACATGCGTATTATTTTTTATCTTTGAAAATTTCATTTATGTACCACAAGCATAAAAATGAAAATACAAACGAAAATATAAGGGTTGTTTTACACAGATAAAGTGTGGCTTGTATACAAAGTATCTAACGATTGGAAAAAGCGGGGGCCTTTCGTTAGCGAAATGTATACAAGCCACCCCATGGAATAACGAAAAACCCCCGCCGTTATTCCATGGGTTAAAAACACAAAAATCACCCTGAGATGGTGTCGGATTGTTGGGTAGAGCTACATTCGAGCTTCAGCTTGTCAGAAGTGCCGGTTCAATCTCAAGCTGGAGGGTGAAAAAAACAAACAATATAACTCAAGGAAAGGATGAAGGGCCTGGCGGAAAACAGCTGAGCTCCCCTTTCCTAAACATCACAATATAAACAGAAAGGATGAAGGGCCTGGTGGAAAACAGCTGAGCTCCCCTTTCCTACATTTAAACCTCTCATGAGGGACGGGTGGTAATTCAAATTCCAAATTAAGTCCCTCATGAGAGGTTCTGGTGGCCACCAGTTTTGCTATTTTTTATAGGGTTAATTCCATCGAACGGTATAGTGCTTGGGGGTTTCCTGTTTTTTCCGAGAATGTCACGCTTGGTGGTTTTCCGAGAAAGTCACGCATTTTTAATAAACTATAGATTGCCAAAAATACGAGATCAAAAATAAAATAACTATAGATTCCAAAATACGAGATCATTTTGCTAAAACACCCCCTAAATCAGTATGTGATTCCATTAGAAGATAGGCGCTGGCCCGATTCGCTTTCGCTCCTCGCCCCACCCTCCGCCTGCGCCCCATAAAAAGAAAAAAGAGCACAGATACACACTAAAGATTTCATTTGATTAATTTTTGATCTGGTACCCCCAAACACTATACTACTCACCACCTGTTGTTTGCCGCGAAGTTTTCAAATTATAAGTGCCAGAAGCTTAAATGCAGCACTGAATAACCCTCAAGTACCGTTGCCTTGGTAACAGCTGACGACGTAATAATAGTTATTTTCGGTCAACGACTAAATGTATAATTTAATCTTGCAAAAGTTTCCTTACGACCTCGGTTTGCCTTTGTGTTCTTTTCTCTCAAAGTTTACGTCGTGAAAAAGCTGAAAACTGGTACCAGCCACCTTAATGGATTTCGGGACCTCGGCATGGCAATATTGGCAAGTTTTGACTTGTAAATAATGCAATCGGTGCAAATTATCTTGCCAGTAGGAACGGGTGGCTCGACAAAATATCTGAAATGGAAATTGGCGGACCTCCATGCCAGAATTCCTTTTGGTCATAAACGCCAGAATTACAGACCAGTGGTAGCAACTGAAATCAAATAGCGTTATCCCGGGGTCGCGCTAAAGAAGTGAGTATGAAAATGTGGAACAGACTGCAAGAAGTAGAGTCAGAGTTTGCTGCTAATGTAGACTTTTAGATTCAAGAGGAATTCTTTCGTCTTAAAAACTTCAAGACAAAGTTGCGTGTATTTTTTAGTGTTGTCCGAAGGCGTTCGAAGCAAACCCTTTTGGTTCACAACAGAATAAACGGTCATATTCAATGAAAATTGGGAGTTTTGGTACGTTTACGGAGTGATAAAGTCTAAACAACTGAGCATCTGGCAATAACAAAGGTTCATTTCAACCATAGTCCGGGGTTTGGGAAAGTTACAGGTTTTCAAAGGCAGTGGGTGACGAAAGACCCATATTGCGTAAGGCGGCTGGGAAGGCCTGAGGTAGGGCCACGCCGTCATTTCGATCGTCTTTCTTTCAAAACGGGTATTTTTTTTTATTTTCATTTTTAGTCATACTGTGCTACTGAAACCCTACAAAGGCAACTGGTATTACTTGCTTGTTTTCCCACCTACGCTTGTCACCAAGATTAAGTCCCTGTCTATGTCTAAGTAACAGTAGTGTATTAGGCACCGGTTACTCCTTTTTTTTTTTTTGCTGCGGTTTGTCATTAAATTGCTGCGGAATACTTTAACTTCGATGACGTCATGAACACACAACCCCACGCGTGTTACATTACCTTAACTCCACGCGTGTTCTTTCAAACAATAAAAACAAAACACTTGATGATATACGGTGGTTGTCACGATATGATACGATACAATACGATACGATACGATAATCTTTATCTAAACACGATCAATTCATCAGCCCATAAAAATACATATCACACGCTAAAATATTTAAAATTCAAACTCTGTACTGTAACACTAAAAGCTGTTTTCCGTGAATGCCGTGCGTAGACTTCAAAAATGTCATTGATCTTACGTTTAAATACCCCCAGAGACTCTTCACATGTTGTGAAATGTTGCCACATGTTGTCACAAAACAGACAACCAATCAGAGAACAGCAGTTGTCAAGTAGTGATAAAGTAATTAAACTCATTTGGTATGTCGACAGACAAAAAACAAGAGCAAAGTTGTCGTCTGTTAACAATCAATCGATGATGGTTGGTTGACATTAGTAACCAATCAGAGAACGGTAGTCGTCATGTTATTAATGCGATGATGGTTAATTGAAAACTCTAGTTTTTGAAAGCGCTATCTTTCTTGCAATCGCTTTGCCAGGAAAACAGTTGTTACAAAACTGCGTTCTCTTCTATCTCAATACTGAAAATCCCGATGCTATCTGAACTCTCAGCTTTGGCGATGAGAGAGAAAATAAATTCTTAGCTAACTTTTCTTGTTTTCCGCTCCGTTAGTCACGCACGCGTTATGCAAAACGGATCTCAACTCTTCTCTCAACGCTACACAGTTACAATATATCAAAACTATGTACAAGATGAATCAAGATAAAAGCTGTTTACAAAAGGAATGAATATTAAAAATATATGCATCAGAGTAAGACTAAAAGCTAATAACAGTTAATAACATTTGCACCCACTGCCCACGTTAATTAAGGCGCTTAAATCCCTATTTCTAATGTATTTTTAAAAAGTCTTTAAACTGACTGATTTAATATTATTGGGTATCCTGGCCCATAACTTTGGACCCAAATACTTCACTGAATGTTTTCCATACGTTACTGTGTTGAATCTCGGCAAAATAAAATCAGCGTTTCTAAGATTATGGTTGCTTTGTTGTCTTTGAAAAAGATTGGTAATATATTGTGGGCACAGGTTATTCTTAACCCTAAACCTTAAAATGGCAATGTCTTGAAGTCTTCGATTGAACAATGTTGGGAGACCAGCGGCAGCCAGCAGTTCCTCATAACTTGACACTTTGTCACAGTAGATAGCCCTAAGAGCCTTATCTTGGATCCTCTCTAGCTTACGTGTATCAGAAGCTTTCAGAAAATGCCATGCAACGGAACAGTAACTTAAATGTGGTAAGATTGCCGTTCGATACAGCTGAAGTTTGACTTTCTCTGGAATGAGATTTCTTAGGCGCATTATAACACCCACAAGTCTCCCTGCTTTGACCACAATTGATTTAACATGTTCAGTAAAATTCAATTTATCGTCGATAATGATGCCCAAGAGTTTCATAACATTAGTAGGCTCTATTGATGCTGTATCATCAAGTGTGATGGTGATTGACGTGGCTTCTTTCTTGTTTGCATTAAGTACCATTGTCCGAAATTTATCCTTGTTTGCAAGCGGTGAATTTTCCTTATACCAGTGAGAAGCTAACCTAGCTTCTGCGTTAAGAATTGATTCTACTTCCTTAGCATCGACATTTGAGGTGTAGAGCTGATGATCATCAGCATACATTGACAGTTGGCAGCCGCTCACAGAATAATACATGTCATTCTGGAAAATATTCCAAAGCAAAGGGCCGAAACAGGATCCCTGTGGACATCCTTTTCAATCGTCTTCGTTACATTGAGAATACCAAACAATAAGACTGAATTCCCCATAACAAAGAAATAGACTCCAGTAGAACAACACGCTAGATATTGGTTTGAAATACATTTGGATTGAGAGCAAAAACATAGTATTACAGTCAAAGTAGGTCTAGTCTTCATCTTGTGGAATGGGTTGCTTCACAAACAATCCGTTACGCAAGAATTTCCGCTTATCGATGGCTAGTTCTGTCGATTCTAGCCAATCGAATCCATCCGTATCTTTGAGATCTTTTTGGGTTTCCATTACTTTTTGGAAGGTGTAATCTTTCTTCATCGCTCGCATCCACTGCAAATATTCGAACAGCACTTTTCTGTAAAGAGGAAGGAGAGCGTTCTGCGCTTTAAGGTGAGCCACATTTTCCGAATCTCCGTTTCTTTCGTCGATCAAAGCATTGAGCTGGACCTCGTGGCGTTCCTGAGCTTCATCTAATATGCGCAACCAAGGGTTTAAGTGCTCTGTCACTTCTTGGGAAGAATCCGTTTCTTGGCTAGATTGAGAGTCTTCACTGTCTTCGCTATCTTCGAAATTTCCATTACCCCGTTGAAGAAGGTAGTCATTATAACCATCGCTCCAAGACATTTTTTTTGGTTTGAACAGCACGAGCTTTGACAGAAAACTGAACGGCAAGTGGAGCGTCGCCTTCAAAACGATCAGTGAAAATGTGAAGCTTATGGGATGCGGTTTAGTGTGACAAGCTACTGGTACTGCAGGCGGGGTTACTAAGCTCTCTTCTCTGTGTTCGGCCCTTCATCGTCTCCATACAAAGTGAGACACTCAGGAACTGAATCTGATGTTGTTTTACAATGTTTGATTCTTTTGGCTGCTTTTCCAACGTCTCTTGGTAGAGATTTCAGTGATATCTTTACTCCTCTTGGTGTTGGTAACTGATGGACGATCGTATCCTTTTCCTCACCCTGCACTGATGGAGGTGTTTTACTTCTTGAACGTCTTAATCCCTGGCTCCTCTTTGCTGGATAGATCATCACTCTAACCTTAGGTTGTAATTTCGCTTCTTGTTTCTTCTATGCAAATATAGCGTTAATAGAAGAGTTGAGATCCGTTTAGCATAACGCGTGCGTGACTTACGGAGCGGAAAACAAGAAAAGTTAGCTAAGAATTTATTTTCTCTCTAATTGCCTAAGCTGAGAGGTCAGATAGCACCGGGGGTTTCAGTATTGAGATAGAAGAGAACGCAGTTTTGTAACAACTGTTTTCCTGGCAAAGCGATTGCAAGAAAGATAGCGCTTTCAAAAACTAGAGTTTTCAATCAACCATCATCGCATTAATAACATGACGACTACCGTTCTCTGATTGGTTACTAATGTCAACCAACCATCATTGATTGATTGTTAACAGACGACAACTTTGCTTTTGTTTTTTGTCTGTCGACATACCAAATGAGGTTAATTACTTTATCATTACTTGACAACTGCTGTTCTCTGATTGGTTGTCTGTTTTGTGACAACATGTGGCAACATTTCACAACATGTGACAACCACCATATATCATCAAGTCTTTTGTTTTCATTGTTTGAAAGTACACGCGTGGAGTTAAGGTAATGTAACACGCGTGGGGTTGTGTATTCATGACGTCATCGAAGTTAATGTATTCCGCAGCAATTTAATGAGAAACCGCAGCAAGAAAAAGGAGTAACCGGTGCCTAATACACTACTAGTACTAGTAGTTAGTAGTTAGGGTTCGTGAAATCACAGCTGCTGTATTTTGTTGTTTTAGCTGGGTGACTTTCCACCCATTCTGTGGACGTTTGACGCGCATTCATTTTGGCATCTGGGAACTGCACCACTGTGTTACTTCTGGTACAGGTGGGTCTGAGAACTACATAGCATATTTAAAAAAAGATACAGCTGAGGACGGAGGAGAAAGGAATCCTTCTTCTTCTTCTCCCCTTTCCCTACCCGAGTCTCCAAAAGTGCCCGATAATCAGATTACATGGTAGCCATTGTACTGAAAAGATAGCTTGATGAACTAGCATCTCGTGTGAGGGTAATCACTAAAACTGCCCAACATCTTGGAAGACATATTCCACCGAATCACTGAATTCATTTGAGACTTTGGCAAACGGATAACGTAACCTACTACTTGATCGATGTCGCAGTGGCTGACAATTCATCTGTGGGTTGCTAAAGTTAAAAAGCTAAACCTTTTAACACCACACTCGCCTATAGTGTTGTACATTAAGCTTATGTTTGAAAATGGGAATTCCCTCCCTTTCTCCCTCCACAAATCCTTCTGAGACAAATCGTTATGACGATCAGAGAAGGTTCAACCATGCATTTGACAGCATAGAAATAGTAATATTGTAATGTAGATTTTGAAAAGAGTGTTTTTTTTTTAACTTTCTGGACCTGATGAATTTTACCGTGTTTAAATAAGATTTACCATCGTATATGTATCGTATAGCCTGCTAAGTATGGTTTCTTTCTTGTTTAAGTTTTCTGGTAGATGATGCAAGGCAACAGCTGTCCATGAAGGGAAAATCAAAGTAGATCCCCAATAGCTGATGCGTTATCCCACGACGTGATGATCACGTGCTTCCAGGACCCTTGTCAGAGGCGTACTGCAAACTTTCCAGCAAAGCACATTTTCAAACTTTCTTTTTTGTTAGCCGTTAGAATAGAAGCTGCCTCGAAATGAGTATTCCTTTTTGGTCCGGACCATATTGGTGCATTTCTGTCCGTCCTCGGCAAAACAACACCTACGTGGTATCCTGTGATCAACTTCGAAGTTTTGCGGAGAACGGGAGCGCATGACGTTTTACGCCTCATTCGTTGTGTTAACTACCGAACGCGCTAATCTTTTGCTACCCTTATATAGTGCAGAGAATACTATATTGAGATGACTGGAAGTTCAACGCGTGAACCGCGAAAAGCTGAACAAAATTTAAATGAGTGGTTTTAACTCTACTGACAAGAGGGCATCATTGATTAATTATCTTCTTTAATCAATTTCAAGCAAATAAAAATTCAGCTCACGCGTTTGCAACAAAGAGGATCAGATATACACAGACCTCATCAGCTAAAAACAAAATACATGTTGGCAAAATGACTTCGACATTCTTGCACTCTTTCAAATCCTAGCATTTTTATCTCTTCACAGGACATCCAATAACTTTTTCTGCCAATCATCTTTCTTCTGCTCCTGGAACTCCAGCGAAGTCTTGTTTCCAAGACAGCTGAGAGCTTTCAACTGCCATTCCCTAGCTTCACCAATCGAAACAAGAATCACCGGCCTGTCGCTCTGGCCCATGACTCTCCAAAGACTCATCTTTCTCGCTTTCCGACAGAAGCTGCTAGCGGGGTAGTCTTCAGACAAAACAATCAACAACTGGCGGCTGAGGTGCACGGCGCTGTCCGCCATGTTTTGGTTGATGGATTGTTGCAGCTTGTAATGTATCGAGTGTTCGTTGAGAAGGGGTGTCAAATTCTCAGTAACCCAGGTAGAATCCTTTGAGTTGTAGCTGATAAGCAGCTGGCGGCCTGTATTGAAAAATGAAATGCGATGTCAGTCTTAAGGACCATCCCGTTCCAAAGCAAAAGGTGCCTCAAAATCATTTCCCATGCACCGCAAGGAACATAACACGGAAGCACGTCTCCCAAACAAACGCTTCCAGTTTTCAAGGGACTTTATTGGCCCTCCCACTTCGTATGGGTCTGAATTCTATCGTTATAGAGTATCATCGCTACTGATTAGCTTTGTAGAAAATTGATTAAAACCATTAAATCCGATCCAGGTCACTGGATTCAAAACTT
Organism: Pachyseris speciosa; assembly: GCA_016490735.1. Classification (NCBI taxonomy): domain Eukaryota; kingdom Metazoa; phylum Cnidaria; class Anthozoa; order Scleractinia; family Pachyseridae; genus Pachyseris; species Pachyseris speciosa. The sequence continues at coordinate 29,965 of JAEMWC010001252.1, read as the reverse complement.
GTTACCACCAAAGCACGAAACGTATTGTAATTTGAGAAGAAAGCCCATCTCTACCATGCCAAGGACTTAAACCAACTGAACATGAAAATCCTTCGTTATCTCCCGGTGCGACTACTTTAATTCCGCTCAGTTCTCTTCAATCCATTTTGCTCACGTATAGCAGGTCTATACTATTGGTTGGTCTTAACAAAGATATGTTGTGATAGTCTTCTAGTCTTAAATGTATTACATTATTTTCATTTTTTTACTGCGTACTAACTAAATGCAAAGAACATTTTTACTGTAATTAATTACGTTATTAAACTGTCTGGCTACGATGTTCCAATAAACCATCTACCCTTAAAAGCTCTCTGATACCCTATATCTCACGTCAGTAGGAAAATCGAAATAATTAAGGTGGCTCACACTGGTTTGCTGCATTTTTTATAAGCACTTTTATTATGGATCATTACTTCTAACCTTTCTACATTGTTACCTTTATAGTGATACAAAAAAGTACCCAATCATGGGTGGAACTTTTTTGACGTAATAGGTGACCATAGCAACACTATAACCTGTTTAAAACACCCCTAACTTAAGCTTTAAGCCACAATAATAACTCAAAAACGAGCTCGGTGATCCCCCATTTTTTATTGTTGGGAAATAATCAGCATAATAAAATACAATCTTTGCAAAGTTTTAAAAAAGATTTTGTAGGAGCGATTTAGAGCCACCTTAAATTTTCGAAAATTGAAAGATTGGTAGTGATGATCGATCAAAGTACAAGAAGTGGAAAGTGCTAGAAACCGGTGGGAGCCATCGTAAGACTTTCCACCCGCAGATGCCTTCGTCTTTTTTTAAAAAACTGGAAGGAATGTTCAAAGAAACTAGTCTGTCAAAAGACACTCAGAGAACACTCCCACGTTATACTTGTCGTCATTTCCTCCGAGCGCACGCACGCGATGCATTATGCGGAATGACATCACAACACATTGCAAGCACAGTAAGGATGCAAAAACACGACAGCAAAAGAATCCATTATGATTGGCTGAGGGTACATACATAATATGCATAATGTGGGAAGAATTGCACGTACAATGTGCGTCATCAAGCAAGCTGTAACGTAAATGCCTATTGTATCTTTCTTTTCAAATTTTGGCGTAAATGTTGATTGGTCTTCATGTCGTCCATCATGCTCACACAAATGGAGCTCCTACAAATAGCTCGTTTTCGTACTGACCAATGGGCTTTCTTCGGTTTGGGAAAGGAGTATGGGGTTTATGAAGTTATTCAGTTGGTTAAACCAGTCCAATTCTAACTTGTGACTTTCAATTTGCGGTCTCGCTATTTTTGTCTGTTGCTCTGTAAAGGGTATTCTTTTAAAATAAAAAAGATAATATTAATAACCTTTATTTAAAGAGGGTAACATCTATTCCTATGAAAGTATTCTCCCTAGTGGCCCTCTGTAAATCAACTCAACTCAACTCAAATAAAATGAAATCAAATGTTGGCTTTTGGGGAGAAGGGAAAACCGGAGTACCCGGAGAAAAACCTCTCGGAGCAGAGTAGAGAACCAACAAACTCAGCACACTTATGACGCCGAGTCCGGGAATCGAACCTGGGCAAGAAATTAAGACATAACGTAAAGGCTCCATTATGTAATTTCAGGCCTCATTAACGGAGGCCTTAATAGGAAGGGAGGGGACTTACTTCAAATTTTAAATACACATTTTTCGTCTTAAAATAGTTTTGTACAAAATTCAAACAACTGCAGTGAAACTTTATTATTTAACAAAGAGCAGCAAACGGTATGTGTTTGAGTGTATCTTTGTTTAAAAACAAACCAACTGGGCTGCATGAAATTGATTTCATAAGAGGGAATAGGAAGGACTAATTAAAAAATTTCATCTCCCAAAGCGGGGGGATGCTTATTACAAAAACGGACTTCCAATCGGGGAGGGGGGGAGGGGGGGGGGGGGTATTAGACAGCGGATGGGGCCTGGCACCGGTTGTTCTTTCTGGTCCGTATCAAGAAAAACGGCTCAAATTCGCGAATTGTTATAGCTCATGTATGGTTAAAAACGATTTAGGCTAAAACAAAGACTTAACGGGCGAGGGAAATTCAAAATTTCAGATTACTATTCACGCGGGAGACTTGAATCTTCGGCAAGACCGAAGTAAAGAGCAATTTGCACCCTGGGGGAGGGACAGAGTCATAATTCGTAAGACGAAACCAACAACGCTGGGGGTGAGGGGTGAGCGAAAGTTCTGTTCGCGAGGCATACTCCAGCTGAGCTAATCGGATATGAATGCAGAAAAGTAATAAAATCGTTCAGGCGATCATTGCTTCAACGATCGTACTAGCTTAGTTCTCATGGTTTTTAAATGTGCTTCGTTCTGCGTAAGGACGATAAACCGTAGGTCCCGTCTCACTCTGTTGGACGTAAAAGAACCACTAGGGACGTAACAATACTCTGCCAGTGACCACCCCTAGTGTCTGTCCTAAAGCGGAATAATGTCAATTGGGACGTGTGTCTTGTTTCACTCACTCGTCACTGCGATCGATTCCGCAGCGACAAAAATCATTAGATTCAATAGACACCTATTTCCAGGACTCTTATTTTGATGTATCAGTATCACCAATCTTTATAAGTTGCTCCCTTTATAGTGGTATCAAAGAAAGGCCCAATCATTAGTGAATAAGTAAGGAAATAAGGAAACTTTGTTCGTTATAGCAAGTTACCATAGCAACAATCACCTTAAGGAAACACCGCTAATTTTATTAACGGAATATAATAAGCATAATCAAATACAACTTTTTGCAAAGATTGGGGAAAATCGTAAAAGCGGATTCAGAGCCACCTTAAATTTTCGAAAATTAAGGTGGCTCTGAATCAGCTCCTAACAATTTTTTATTTTGTAAAATGTTGCATCTTGACACATTACTTTTCAAGAATACAAAATGGGGTCACCGAGCTTAAAGCTAGAATTAGGGGTGTTTCTTGCAGGTGATAGTGTTTCTATGGTAACCTATTAAGTAGAAAAAAATTCGTAACTTGTTCACCAATGATTGGGCTTTTGCTTGCTCCTATAAAGGTAACAACTTATAAAGATTGGTAGTGATTATCCATCAAAGTATAAGAGCTAGAAAGTGCTAGAAACCGGTGTTAGCCACCACCTCTGATCCACATTCTGGTGAAGTATCTGGAACAGAAAGTGGTATGTCAGAAAAGCGTTCAGTCAGTATTTTTTAAGCTTGCTATTCCGGAATATCTGATTTGCCTGATGCTTTGTCAATACCACCAGTTTTAAACATATCGACCCTTTCAATACAGGCCATTAGTCACGTTACTGGTTCATTTCCTGAAAATCTTCAATTTGGCAACAACTCAGTAGTAGCCATGGTTTATACAGTCTGCGTACCGCATTTACTTGGCACAGTTGGGAGGTTAAACTGGAGAGCAAATCTCTCGGCTGAGAGGAAATATCTGTTCGCTGTAGAGAGGTGACCGTTGTGTGTTGTCGGAGAGGGGGGGGGGGGAGGCTTGGTGCGGTATTAGAGGTTTGACTGTAATTATCATTCATCAATGACCAATTAAGTAATCAGTACTTAACATATGCAACTAAAATATATTTTCTTACCAACATTTAACTTCATGACAGCTGAAGAGTTGAACCATTTTTGAAATTTACAGAACTGATGGCAGCTATACGTCCCCTCGTCATCAAACGTGGCGTTCACCACGATGAGGTTGAAGACTTTCTTGCATCTGCTGGAAGTCTCCTTTAATTCTATTTTATACTTGTTTTTGTATAATTGTGATGCCAGCGAATTGTTTTTGAAGAACCATTTCAAATCACAAACATCATATTCGTCCTCAACCAAGCAACTCAAAGTGGTGTTGGAAAAGATGGTGGTGTCAATCTGTGAGTCCGTGGCTTGTATTCTACTGAATGGGCCTTAAGTAACAAAACAATTTCAGTTATTTTAGGAACTCATTGAATATTTTAGAGTTTTTATCATGGTAGTTGTATTTATAACTAATGATAATCCCTATTTTAATATAGTTTTACACTGTAATTATTTTCACACAAACCCACAAGCTTCGAGCTTTATATCCTATTGTGTTTAAATAAAAATATGTATGTATGTATGTATGTATGTATGTATGTATGTATGTATGTATGTATGTATGTATGTATGAATGTAAATTAGTATATGTACCGTAATAGCACTATAAAGTAAAGTGTTAACTTGGAAATGGAATAGGCTATTTCCGAATTACCTTAATTTAGACTCTTTTTCAAAGCGAGTCCTATTGCTCATCTTTTCATATGAAAATTAGTTTTCATTCACACGCAAATTTAACTCATTTTCATATGAATGGTTGAGCACCAGGCCTCGCTTTAAAAAAGAGGCCTAAGCTAGTTCGGAAATGGCCTATTCGATAAGCAGTCGGGTGCACTTTGAAAGTTCAAGTTCTCGTGATTCCAATTTTAATTCATCGAACTAGCAAAATTGTTATACTGGTCTATACATACATACATACATACATACATACATACATACATACATACATACATACATACATACATACATACATACATACATAAACTTTATTTTTTCTCGAATTTAAGAGTAGCTGTTATAAAAGCTAATGTTTCCGAGAAAACAATAACAAAAGAAGTCAACAAAACATACGATAACTTATAAACTACAATTCTGTACAATATTTACAATTAATGGTTAAAATAATATAAATCTGTGTACAATATTATAAAAACACTACGAGCAGAAATTACAAAATTTACCAAATTTACATTAAGTTAAGGCTAGCTAATGCGTTTTTAAAGTCATTAAAGTTAGCAGCTCGAACAAAGTCCGGCAGTGAGTTCCATTGTTTAGCGGCATGATAAGAAAAGGAGCGAAGGCCATAAGCAGTAGTTTTAGGTACAGGGAGTGTCAGAATGTAGTTACCGCGTAAGTTATAGGAAGTAGTACGAAGAGTAAACATATTCCTCATGTAGATAGGATATTTAGTTAAAAATATACTTTTGTAGAGTAAAATTAACATATTGTGTATACGTCTTTTATATAGAGAAACAAGGTTAACTTTGTCCAATAAGTTGTTATATGTAGACTCGAAATCATCTGGAATGAACCTAAGAATCCTTTTATTGAGAGCTTCTTATCATGACATTTAACTGATTATTGACCTTTTTGCAAACCGAAGATACGTGTTTATCAAACTGAAGTTTGTTGTCAATGTTCATACCAAATATGTCGATTGACTCGTTGACTGCAAAACAGAAAGTATACTCCGTGTCACCAAGGATCAAGGCCTGATGTTTCGTTTCGTTGACAATCATTCCGTTTACATTGTACCACTGATTTGCTGTTTCTACTTCCTTACACAAGCATTTTTCTAGTGCCACCGGATCCCTGTCTGAGTAATAAATTTGATGGTCGTCAGCATAAGCGTTAAGCTTAGCTCTCTTTATATGATAGAAAAGATCGTTTATAAAAATATTAAAATGAATGGGGCCTAAAACACTACCCTGAGGCACTCCGCGCTTAAAGTAAATAACGCGTTATAAGTAAAACAACGCAAGACATTACTTACATTGATAGATGGCCTCAAACTCGACAGACTGTTCATGATCACTCGACCGATGGCAAATGCTATTATTTGCAATGCAAGTATAGTATCCTTCGTTTTCCTCAAGGCTAGGAATAAAAAGAGTAGCTTCTACAGTATCCTGATAATCCTCTGACAGTTTCTCTGTGTGATAAAACCCTTTAGTTCCATTGATGACTGCCTTGCCATCCTTGTGCCAAACTACACGAGGAAGGGGCCTTCCTTGGAAATGGCATTCCAGTTTCGTTGTTTCGTCTGAATATAAACTCCTTGGCGAACCATTATCATACGTTACCTTCAGTTTACCTAGGAAAAGAAACAGAATAATTTACGTTTTTGCGTATAGGGAACATTTTCTCAATTACTAAACGCTATCGGATCAACTTAACTCTGGAGCCTTGTTGGGCTCATGGGTCTCCGTTAGTAAGTGCTGTGTTTCTAGTTCTGTTGAGGGGCTGTGTTAGCGTGTTATTTTGTGGTGATCAGCCGAGTCTGAACTCGTTTCCTCGAGAAAGCACCGAGTTATTCGTTAGCCACAAAACTACGTGCAAGTCCTGGTCAAATGTACAGTGGATAGAACAGTGGATGTGGATTGAAGCTTTTACCAGAAATCTAAGACATTTTACTCCCGCGGTACTCTTGGTTAGTGGTTTCTTCAAGTACTAGTGCGCATGATTTTTAGCACCGAATTTCATGAAAACATGGAATGGAACTAAGGCAGAGATTTGATGGGTGAGTCGATTACAAGATGTTAAATAATTGTTCCACCTTGGATTTGGAAGGTCATTTGAAAGACGACTGAAGGGGAGTCAGTGACTTTCAGTAAGCTTGAAGCAAAGGGCTCTTCGAAATCTGAGCAACACATCGGACAGTTTTAGTGCAATTCAGTTTTTACAAGTGGCGCCGAGTTTTCGTAAACGCTGGGCTGTTAACCTGACCTTTTTGTGCGATGGAATGTGGTTGTACTTCATATCACGTTTCTCGCATCCTACAGGACATTCACGCGCCCAGATGAAAGCTATATCCACTCGTGAAAAAGCCTTTTTTGGTGTTGATAATGGCGGCCTTCTATTTTGTAATGTATTCCAAATTTTAAATACACATTTCTCGTCTTAAAATAGTTTTGTACAAAATTCAAACAGCTGCAGTGAAACTTTATTATTTAACAAAGAGCAGCAAACGGTATGTGTTTGAGTGTATGAGTGTATTTGTTTAAAAACAAACCAACTGGGCTGCATGAAATTGATTTCATAAGAGGGAATAGGAAGGACTGATTAAAAAATTTCACCTCCCAAAGACGGGAGGTGCTTATCACAAAAACGGACTTCCAAACGGGGAGGGGGGAAGGGGAGGGGGAAGGGGGGGTATTAGAGAGCGGATGAGGCCTGGCACCGGTTGTTCTTTCTGGTCCGTATAAAGAAAAACGGCTCAAATTCGCGAATTGTTATAGCTCATGTATGGTTAAAAACGATTTAGGCTAAAACAAAGACTTAACGGGAGAGGGAAATTCAACATTTCAGATTACTATTCACGCGGGAGACTTGAATCTTTGGCAAGACCGAAGTAAAGAGCAATTTGCACCCTGGGGGAGGGACAGAGTCATAATTCGTAAGACGAAACCAACAACGCTGGGGGTGAGGGGTGAGCGAAAGTTCTGTTCGCGAGGCATGCTTCAGCTGAGCTAATCGGATATGAATGCAGAAAAGTAATAAAATCGTTCAGGCGATCATTGCTTCAACGATCGTACTAGCTTAGTTCTCATGGTTTTTAAATGTGCTACGTTCTGCGTAAGGACGATAAACCGTAGGTCCCGTCTCACTCTGTTTGACGTAAAAGAACCACTAGGGAGGTAACAATACTCTGCCAGTGACCACCCCTAGTGTCTGTCCTAAAGCGGAATAATGTCAATTGGGACGTGTGTCTTGTTTCACTCACTCGTCACTGCGATCGATTCCGCAGCGACAAAAATCATTAGATTCATTAGACACCTATTTCCAGGACTCTTATTTTGATATATCAGTATCACCAATCTTTATAAGTTGCTCCCTTTATAGTGGTATCAAAGAAAGGCCCAATCATTAGTGAATAAGTAAGGAAATAAAAAAAACTTTGTTCGTTATAGCAAGTTACCTTAGCAACAATCACCTTAAGGAAACACCGCTTATTTTATTAACGGAATATAATAAGCATAATAAAATACAACTTTTTGCAAAGATAGGGGAAAATCGTAAAAGCGGATTCAGAGCCACCTTAAATTTTCGAAAATTAAGGTGGCTCTGAATCAGCTCCTAACAATTTTTTATTTTGTAAAATGTTGCATCTTGACACATTACTTTTCAAGAATACAAAATGGGGTCACCGAGCTTAAAGCTAGAATTAGGGGTGTTTCTGACAGGTTATAGTGTTTCTATGGTATCCTATTAAGTAGAAAAAAATTCGTAACTTGTTCACCAATGATTGGGCTTTTGCTTGCTCCTATAAAGGTAACAACTTATAAAGATTGGTAGTGATTATCCATCAAAGTATAAGAGCTAGAAAGTGCTAGAAACTGGTGTTAGCCACCACCTCTGACCCACATTCTGGTGACGTATCTGGAACAAAAAGTGGTATGTCAGAAAAGCGTTCAGTCAGTATTTTTTAAACTTGCTATTCCGGAATATCTGATTTGCCTGATGCTTCGTCAATACCACCAGTTTTAAACATATCGACCCTTTCAATACAGGCCATTAGTCAAGTTACTGGTTCATTTCCTGAAAATCTTCAATTTGGCAACAACTCAGTAGTAGCCATGGTTTATACAGTCTGCGTACCGCGTTTACTTGGCACAGTTGGGAGGTTAAACTGGAGAGCAAATCTCTCGGCTGAGAGGAAATATCTGATTGCTGTAGAGAGGTGACCGTTGTGTGTTGTCGGAGAGGGAGGGGGGGGGGGCTGGTGCGGTAGTAGAGGTTTGACTGTAATTATCATTCATCAATGACCAATTAAGTAATCAGTACTTAACATATGCAACTAAAATATATTTTCTTACCAACATTTAACTTCATGACGGCTGAAGAGTTGAACCATTTTTGAAATTTACAGAACTGATGACAGCTATACGTCCCCTCGTCATCAAACGTGGCGTTCACCACGATGAGGCTGAAGACTTTCTTGCATCTGCTGGAAGTCTCCTTTAATTCTATTTTATACTTGTTTTTGTATAATTGTGATGCCAGCGAATTGTTTTTGAAGAACCATTTCAAATCACAAAAATCATATTCGTCCTCAACCAAGCAACTCAAAGTGGTGTTGGAAAAGATGGTGGTGTCAATCTGTGAGTCCGTGGCTTGTATTCTACTGAATGGGCCTTAAGTAACAAAACAATTTCAGTTATTTTAGGAACTCATTGAATATTTTAGAGTTTTTATGATAGCAGTTGTATTTATAACTAATGATGATCCCTATTTTAATATAGTTTTACACTGTAATTATTTTCACACGACCCCACAAGCTTCGAGCTTTAAATCCTATTGTGTTTAAATAAATGATACATGCATGCATGCATGCTAAGCTAAGCTAATTCGGAAATGGCCTATTCGATAAGCAGTCGGGTGCACTTTGAAAGTTCAAGTTCTCGTGATTCCAATTTTAATTCATCGAACTAGCAAAATTGTTATACTGGTTTTATAAGTAAAGCAACGCAAGACATTACTTACATTGATAGATGGCCTGAAACTCGAGAGACTGTTCATGATCACTCGACCGATGGCAAATGCTATTATTTGCAATGCAAGTATAGTATCCTTCGTTTTCCTCAAGGCCAGGAATAAAAAGAGTAGCTTCTACAGTATCCTGATAATCCTCTGACAGTTTCTCTGTGTGATAAAACCCTTTAGTTCCATTGATGACTGCCTTGCCATCCTTGTGCCAAACTACACGAGGAAGGGGCCTTCCTTGGAAATGGCATTCCAGTTTCGTTGTTTCGTCTGAATATAAACTCCTTGGCGAACCATTATCATACGTTACCTTCAGTTTACCTAGGAAAAGAAACAGAATAATTTATGTTTTTGCGTATAGGGAAGATTTTCTCAATTACTAAACGCTATCGGATCAACTTAACTCTGGAGCCTTGTTGGGCTCATGGGTCTCCGTTAGTAAGTGCTGTGTTTCTAGTTCTGTTGAGGGGCTGTGTTAGCGTGTTATTTTGTGGTGATCAGCCGAGTCTGAACTCGTTTCCTCGAGAAAGCACTGAGTTATTCGTTAGCCACAAAACTACGCGCAAGTCCTGGTCAAATGTACAGTGGATAGAACAGTGGATGTGGATTGAAGCTTTTACCAGAAATCTAAGACATTTTACTCCCGCGGTACTCTTGGTTAGTGGTTTCTTCAAGTACTAGTGCGCATGCTTTTTAGCACCGAATTTCATGAAAATATGGAATGGAACTAAGGCAGAGATTTGACGGGCGAGTCGATTACAAGATGTTAAATAATTGTTCCACCTTGGATTTGGAAGGTCATTTGAAAGACAACTGAAGGGGAGTCAGTGACTTTCAGTAAGCTTGAAGGAAAGGGCTTTTCGAAATCTGAGCAACACATCGGACAGTTTTAGTGCAATTCAGTTTTTACAAGTGGCGCCGATTTTTTTGTAAACGCTGGGCTGTTAACCTGACCTTTTTGTGCGATGGAATGTGGTTGTACTTCATATCACGTTTCTCGCATCCTACAGGACATTCACGCGCCCAGATGAAAGCTATATCCACTCGTGAAAAAGCCTTTTTTGGTGTTGATAATGGCGGCCTTCTATTTTGTAATGGAAGGCTTCATTTAACTAACTTAAAAATATCGTAATTTGAAGAATATTTTGATTGGTCGGCACTGATGGAAACGTGATCGACATGAAACACACGGACAGCTCAAATCTTTTAATTCAAGGTAAGTGAAGGTATTTTGATGAAACTATAAAGCAAGTACAGCGGTAAATCTTTGTTATTTTGGCGCTATTTGGCGGCTGCAAGGACGAACGAAACGGTAAAAAAATCTTCGCTTCGTTTATCATTTATCAGCGAAAGGTCGGCACATACAATTTAATATATTTAAACTGCCAAAGTTTTTTTTTAGATCCCATACATTTCTTTATAACATCGGGAAGCAATTTTTAAAATTCCATTTGATTGATGTGGGGTATCCGTGACGTAATGTGACTCGGAGTGACGTAAATCTGTTTGGTAATCACCTCAGAAGTGCTACTACACTCGCTATCTCCATTTAAAAGTTATCCTGCCAATCCGACTTTGGACCGCTCTTGTTTAGTACAAGGTCAACTGTTTTATTTGGCGTTGTCATTGGTCCATTGTACTATATTGTTCTTCTATATAGTCCTAAATCATAACTGTGATAAAATGCACCAGTGTGATTGACTATAATTTCTTAAGATGGTAAACGTAAAGGTAAAGGTATGTTTTTTAAAGGCACTTTGGGCAAAAAATTGAGAGGTAGATTTTGCCGGCAATTTTAGTGGGTTGAGTGATATGGTTTTGCTTCTCTGATCTAAATTGAAGTATAGTTTTGAGTTAATCGCGAAATTATACACCGACGTGTTCATGCGTGTTCTTATTTTGATGACAAAGGGAATCACTTCAAATAATATTATCTGAGGTCATAACGCAGAATTCATGGCCTCCGCGTTACTTTGAATATGAAGCATGTGATGTCCGACGATGCCCGATATATACGATTGATTATAAACAGCACTTTTTTCTAACAAACTTGTGGCCATTACCATTTGCACATCCCAACATACATTTCCCTTGAATCATATGGGGATCTGGGAACTGCAGTAGACACACTAAGACTATTATCTATTATTGTTAGCTACTATTGTCATTTGTCTACCTATATTGATTTTAAATAAGTTTATAGTAATTAGTACTATCACTTTAAAATTGTAAATTGTTGTCCCATTTTGTGATACGCGTGTGAGCATCTTACTATGTAAGACGCGCAATAGAAGCAAATAAATCATCATCATCTTCATCATCATCATCATCATCATTACTATTATTATTATTATTATTATTATTATTATTATTATTATTATTATTATTATTATTATTATTATTATTATTATTATAGCCCCAGCAAGATTCCGAGGACTATGACTCTGAGGTTTAATCACTGACCTGACTTGGACCCGTCCCAACCTGGTTGAGATGAAGTGCTTTCGTTGTCACATGTTGGTATTATATCTGGAAAGTAAAGTTGAATGCCAGAAAGTCTTCCTATCAGACGCTTTTTCAGTCTGCACATTTGAATACGTTGATTAACTGCTTGACCCTTCGCTTTCACAGACCAATTTATTTTTAGATTGAATTTCCCGCGAATATCAGACTCCCACAGCAGCTCCGATGACATCACAAGAATCTGCACGTGCAGAGCCTTTGTTTTCGCTCATTAAACCTATTGTTTTCGTGTTGCTCTCGTTCCCGTTGCCGTCCTCGTTGCCCTTTGTCGCGGAAAAAGATAAAAATAGATCGGTCTATCAAAATGCCGTGATATAGGGTTAATATGGGAGTTTTACGCTCCTAGTCATGGGCTCCTGACTCGACATAGTACATATACTTAAAAAGACATTCATGGCCATATTGTGTATACACGCGTAATATGATGTTAGCTGAAGTGTTGCACCAATGATTTTCACGGAATTTGCAAATCTGATGGCAGCTATACGTCCCATCATTAGACGTGACGTTCATCACGGTGAGACTGAAGGCGTTCTTGCATTCACTGGAAGTATCTTTTAATTCTATTGTATACTTCTCGTTAAATTTCGATGGGAGTGAATTGTTATTGAAAAACCATTTCAAATCACACAGATCGTGTACGTCCTCAACCAAGCAGCTTAAAGCACTGCAGGTAAAGATGGCCGCGTCAATCTTTGAGTCGATGGCTTCTATCCTCAATGGCATGGCAAGAAATGAGGGACATGAGGGGGCGGGGTCACTTCAAAGCAGTCTAGAGAGCTGTCAATTACTTTCTTTCTTTAGCGAGATGCTATTGGAGAAGATCGTTGCTATAGAAATTTGCAGGGGTCCAAAATGAAAATAAAAAAAGGGCGACCCTGTCTAGTAATCTAAGGATGTCTACAAAGGCGAAGAAATAAAGATAATAACTGAGAAAGTTTATTAATGGGAAAATTTCCACTAATAAATAAATCGTTTTTTACCTGGTTAGGCAATTATCGGTCGTTCTTGGCGCATGAAAATTAACTGTAATTCGAACAATCACGGCGTATTGAAAATTTGATTTCCTCCTGTTTACTTAAGTCTTACTAAATGTGCCATTTCCGAATTATCTTTGGCCTCTTTTTCAAAGCGAGTCCTGGTGCTCATCTTTTCATATGAAAATTAGTGTCCATTCACATGCAAATTAAACTCATTTTCATATGAATAATTGTGCACCAGGCCTTGCTTTGAAAAGGAGGCCAAAGGTAATTCGGAAATGGCCTATTTTCCCGCTATCTCGCCGCAAGGATTTGTCGTCATTCTCAGTCTTTTACCGAGGGTTTCTATCCGTAAAAAGCCTGGGTAAGAGAAGAATGACAGAACAAAATGGCGTTCCGTACTTGGACCTTGCGAAAACTTGGACTTGCGAAACATCCACAGCACTCATGGCGCTTCTATGAAGACTTATCTTCACCCAAGTAGACTTGAAAAAAGTCCATCTTCAATGCTGATTACCGTGATGGACCGAAAGTTTGATAGAAAAGCAGTTCCATGTATATGAACGACATTTTTGGGGAGCAATAATTCAGATTGATACCAAGAAATTCGTTCCGCCACGGGCTTGCATAGTTACATTTTTCGAAGGCGATTCAGCTGCAAACGGCATTCCGCCATACTTTTCTTACCGAAGAAGAAAGCTCAACTTTTAAGTTCAAAACCGTGGCGGATAAAGCTGGAAAGTGAGTAACTTTTGTGTCAAAGAATGGCTATCGCTGCCAAGGAACAGGATCGGATTGATACCAATAGAAAAGTCAAAAGCTTAGAGAGGTATGTCAAAATATTTAATTTTGTTCACTCAAGTGAGTCTCTCTATTTATGCTCGACATATTTTTAGTGTGACTTTTTCCAAGTCTCGCTACAAACTGCGCACGCGTGTCCCTCATTTCTTGCAATGGGCCTATATCAGGAACAAATTATCATATTAGTATTTATACAATGGCCGATGTAATCTTTGCGTTTTGGTTGGTCTAGAGGAGATTCTGATTAAAGTACAGACGCAGGAATGACGTCATGAACCGAAAAAAAATGTATAAAACAAATAGATTCCATTTAGCAGTCCGTCTGTACTCTGATAACGCTCGGAGGACATGAAAGCTTGATAAGAACATCAGCCACGCAACTCGCCGGCCTGCGGCTCGCGGCGCACGTCTTTGTTCTTACCAGGTGTTGACGTCATCCGTGCGTTATCAGAGAACACACGCACTGCTAAATGGAATCTATTCGTTAAATACCTGGGATAATTGCATAAGCAACTGGGTGAAGATTGATGGCAAGAGGGTTAATTAAAATTGTTTGGGGCAAGAAAGGTTACTAAACTGCCTAGACAGGCTAAGAAGACTGAAAACAAAAAAGTATAGTATTCTTCTGGTCCAAGAGTTTTAGCAAATTCGGTATTTCTTGTTCAGTGCAAATCATTGCTCAATTGTTTTCGACATCAGTTCCTCCAGCTGGCTAAATTGTCATGCCGTGTGATTCCTTCAGTGATACTCTTAATTCAACGAATCAGCCTACCGCAAGTTGCTGGTTTAATTGCAGACCAAATGGATTTTCTCTGTTATAGTCTATAAAAATGTACTCCGTCGGTTATACATAGATTGGCAAGAGTCTGGTTGTCTGATGGAAACAATGTTTTAGGGATTTTGGATTTTAAAAACGGATACCCGGCAGCCGGCAAATGTTCTGAGGAGTATGTTCTGAGGTTATAGGGTACTGACCTGGCTGAGGAGAGGTGATAACGCTGTCACTTGTTGGTGAAGTGGCTGGAACGAAAAGTTGAATGTCAGAAAAGCTTCTAATCAGTTCTTTTTTAACTTTCTATGTTTAAAAATTTCAATCTGCCGATTAATTACTTGACGATTCGTCATGCCCGAAAGTTTTGAAACCCCTTCAACCAGTAAACTAGCCAACCAGCTGAATACCAATTACGGTGTTCACCACAGAACTTCACCATGAGTTTCGCAAACTCACTAATAATTATAAGTTCGATTGCCAATAAAAAACGGCTAAATTCAACACGTGCATGAGTTTTGATATGAAATGAAAACCCAGATCAAATTCACACGTGTTTTGGATCAGATATCCAAATCACGTGTGGTTTTCATCTGTGTTCTCATTGGACATCAAGTTTCTCGCATGAAAACAAAGCCAATTAAACACAACAACAGTGCACTCTTGTTTTATATATAAGAACGTCTAATTTTGGTGCTGAGGCTGAAGGTTGCTATTTTCTTCCATTCGAGCCTAAAACGTTCTTAACATGTTCTTTAAGTTGTGTGGTATAGTATTTCAATTAATCAATGCGGACGAGACCAGGAAACCTAAGTATTTGAGGCATTTCTTTTACCTTTATTTATACTACTCACAAAAAAAGAAAAGAAAATGAGCAATATAAAGACGTTCTTAACTGACTCTCATCCCAGGGATATTCTTAGTATGTTCCGTAAAAATTTTGTTTAATCTCAGCCTGAACGTTCTTGTAGAAAACGTTCTTATAAAAAGAGCGTACTTCTAATCAGTACCATTAGCTATGCAGTGCCAGTTCATTTTCTTCATTTACAAGTTACATCATGATTTGTCAACTTCGCGAACCAGTAGTTAAGAGATACGGCATTCATTTACGATATTTCACAATTTACAGGATTCACCTTGTACGAGTCATAATCCTTGAAAAGACCTCCAGGATATGATCCAAAATCGGTACTCTCTTTCCAACTACCATTGTCTAAATATGTCAAAAGCCCAATTTTTGTAATTTGTAGAAGCTGGAAGTAAACGGCTTCGTCAGCTAAAAGCTGCTCCTCCAGATAAAGTTTAAGGCGGACGAAAACGACTCGCTCTGTCCTTGATCTACGCCATCATGTGTCAGCTACAAATGAATGACTACTGACGCGAAACAAACAACTCACACAAAATGTATGCAGGCAAAGAGTTGCAGCGGACAATGCGAAGGAATGTATGCGCTGTTGCTCGTTAAAACAATTGATTTTTATTATGCAGAGAATATATTTGCCATTGTTTTTATATTCCATTGAATTTTTATGCGTGTTTGAGAACTTATACCAAAAACTCGTGCTTCATGTTTCATCAGGGGTTCCAAATAGCCTCCTTCGCAGCCGTTGCTTGTGTCGGTCCTATTCTCCCTCTCCACCAACGTCTGCTGAACCGAGCCGGACATTCCAAACAAAAAAAAACGTCTGCTGTTCTGTGTCTGGTTAACTATCAAGTGCTCGCAAAAAAGGCATGCCTTTACTTTGAACCGAAACGGAAATAACTTTAATTTTCCGTGAGTCGCGCATGTGAAAGACGGGGAGACCATTTGCTGGCGTTTAAAACATATTCAGTTATGTTGTTGAGGAAGCCTTTTTGCTACTTCTCGAATGAGAAATTTGGCCTGAAAGCAAGGAGAAGGAATGTCGACGGCAAGAGTCACACTGTATGTTGTGCGGAGAGGGACCTCATCTTGAAGTATGATGGGAAGTAATGGATAAGTTTACGAAACACCAGCTTGGGAATTCTTAGGGACAGAAACCTGACTGTACAATTTTAATTGTTCTACCTTAAGATCGGGGGACTTATTTAATTTCAGGCCTCATTAACGGGGGCTCATTACAGAGGAGGTCTTAATAGAGAGGGGGGGCTTATTTCAAATGTTAAACAAGCCGTTTTCGTCGCAAAACAGTTTTTGTACAAAATTCAAAACCTGCAGTGAAACTTTATCATTTAATAAAGAGCAGAAAATAGTATTTATGTGTTTGGGTGTATATTTGTTTAAAAGCAAGCCAACGAGGAATCGGAGGGATTAGTTACAAAATCTCATGTTCCAAACAAGTGATGGCTTATTAGAGAGGGAAGGGGCTCATTACAAAAACCGACTTCCAAACGGGGGAATTATTAGAGAGAGGGGGGTTAAATAGAGACGGGAGGCTTACTAGAGCCTTCACGGTAGCTAACCAAACCCCGATATAACGAAGTCTTAAGTCGTTTTTCCTGGAAGATCGTTACATATTGGGTTTCCTTTATAATGAATCCTGCTATATCGAAGCTATTTAATTAGCCCCCTGGCTCTTCGTTACATTGGAGAGTTATATTGGAGACTGTACCTATCACTAATAATGGTAATGGGTTTATATACCGCACATAGTTTCATGGCCATTACCACTGATTTACCATTACCTTTAACTGCTAATGTTCAGGCCCTGGTGCGATAGAATCAATTTAATCTGAGTAATTGAAATTTTCTAACTTGTTCCAAATTCATGATTGATTAGTCCCTGGCATATAATACTATAAACTCTCGTGCGTCCTCAGGGCCTCTCAAATATTATCAAGGTCAAACGGAAGAGCGCTTATTCAAAGGAAGGTTCTTAACCGTGGGGAGGCCTTAATAAAGTTTGTCTTTCAAATTAACATTCTGAGAATTTTCCGTTACTAAACTTTCGTATGTGAATATCGTTATCCCAGTATCTGGATGCCGGTGTACTCAACTGAAGTTGAAAAGATTATAAAAATGCTAGTACTAAGAAACATGCTTTCCTTGAAGTATCCCAACTATTGAAGAAAGGAGGGGGTAGGCGGCGCTTCTCCGAGGGGACCCTTAATAGATATCCTGGTCGATGGGGTGATGCTTATTCGGGAGAAATACAATGCTGCTTGGCAGTTTGAGGCGTTTTAAGGTCTGCGTAGCTGGCGCCAGAAAGGAAAAGGAGTGGAAAGCACGTGGAAAAATGAAGGGCGGAAAAATGTTGGCTGCTGACAAGCAATCATGCACGTACATTCGTGGGAGTAAGGATTCACTAAACTCAAACACTGGACACTCATTATCCCTGACCACTCCCAGCCACTCATGAGGTGTCGGTTTCAACCAGCAAAATGTGTTTTTACCGTGAGTCTATGCTCAACTGTAATCGGGTATTTTTTTTGTTTTGTTTTGTTTTGTTTTTTATTTTCCAAACTATACCTTAGTGAGAACTATTGAAGGATTTCTGACTAGAGTTAGATATTTAAAAGCAAAGAATTTTCCCCATATAAATGCAAAGCTGTGGCCTTTTATCTTATTAACTTTGAAGACAAAACTTTGCCATAACAAGGGACGGCTGCTCAAAGGTTAAGATACCATAAATCAGGCAACAGAAGGAAAAATGAAACCGAAACCAACAGGTTTGATATCCAAAATGAGAAAAGCCCAATATGATACCTCCAGTCTTCCTTCCTTCCTTCCTTCCTTCCTTCCGTTAGGTTGACTATTCTGATTGTTTTTTTCAAACAATTCGACTAACTGGAAGTTAAACGAAACTCTAACGTAATGGTGAGCACTAAGCATGGTCAGTTTAACTGGAAGTCCGATATTTTTGGACTTCTGGCGCCCGATCAGCGCCCGTCGCAGCGTCTCCGAAAAGTATAAAATTGGCATTTTCCGTGATTCCGATGATTCGCGTCATCCAGCAATGGATCTTACGTCAATTCACTTAATCAGTAACTTTTGCAGTATTCCGAGAGATTAATAGATTATCTCTTGATTATATGTTTCAAGACGAAATCAAGCATATTACTAAACACCTTCAATCGCTGTCGAACGATGGCCGGAAATGGCCTTGCTTCAAGAGATAATTTTGAAAGTTTGGGACCTAGTTGAACACTATAATCTGCGCGGCCGAAAAGTGTAGTCCTTTATCCGCGTGTTTTGATTTACGAAACAATCTGTTGTCAAACTAGTTTAATTCTTTCTCAATACTGTGATGTTTTACGGCCTTGCAAATAAAGCTAAGTGTTGTTGTTGTTGTTATCGGCAGAAATATGCAAAAAACCCCGTACGTTTTCAACATTTCAAACGTTGTGGCGGTTTGTATCAACACATGTCTGAGCATTTGCGATTTTCACGCCAAAACAAAATCGAACTTTCTAGGACAGATTTTATCATAAGAACAGCTTACCCTGTTGATTAATAGACTGATGAAATCGGGTGTCTGGAAAACTCAGACATAGAAAACTCAGACCTCAGACCTCAGACTCAGACCCCCTCATAACTATACAAATTTTTCAAAGTCAAATAAACGTGGGCAAAATGAATTATCGCCGTTCAGTGCGCTGAAATGTTACACCCTCTATTTATCGCAGATAACAAACACTTCACCTTTGTCGTCTCATGTTATTATAATCGGCTCCGGAGCACGAGACCTAGAAAACTCAGACCCCCCCAAACTGGAAAACTCAGACCCCCTCATAACTATACAAATTTTCAAAGTTAAATAAACGTGAGCAAAATGAATTATCGCCGTTCAGTGCGCTGAAATGTTACACCCTCTATTTATCGCAGATAACAAACATTTCACCTTTGTCGTCTCATGTTATTATAATCGGCTCCGGAGCACGAGACCTAGAAAACTCAGACCCCCTCATAACTATACAAATTTTCAAAGTCAAATAAACGTGGGCAAAATGAATGATCGCCGTTCAGTGCGCTGAAATGTTACACCCTCTATTTATCGCAGATAAAAAACACTTCACCTTTGTCGTCTCATGTTATTATAGTCGGTTCCGGAGCATGAGACCTAGAAAACTCAGACCCCCTCATAACTATATAAATTTTCAAAGTCAAATAACAGTGGGCAAAATGAATTATCGACGTTCATGAGGGGATCTGAGTTTTCCAAATTGGGGGGTCTGAGTTTTCTAGGTCTTGTGCTTCGGAGCCGATTATAATAACATGAGATGACAAAGGTGAAATGTTTGTTATCTGCGATAAATAGGGGGTGTAACATTTCAGCGCACTGAACGGCGATAATTTATTTTGCCCACGTTTATTTGACTTTGAAAATTTGTATAGTTATGAGGGGGTCTGAGAGTTTACCAGTTTGGGGGGGGGGGGGGGTCTGAGTTTTCTAGGTCTTGTGCTCCGGAGCCGATTATAATAACATGAGACGACAAAGGTGAAATGTTTGTTATCTGCGATAAATAGAGGGTGTAACATTTCAGCACACTGAACGGCGATGATTCATTTTGCCCACGTTTATTTGACTTTGAAGATTTGTATAGTTTTGAGGGGGTCTGAGTTTTCTAGGTCTGAGGTCTGAGTTTTCTACGTCTGAGTTTTCCAGACACCCGATGAAATCAAAGGTACCCACAGAGCATGCAATATTCATGCAAAGTTTATGCAAAATTCTTGACTGTGTAGCTTAGAATGAGGTCTGTTAGAGTTAAGTGATAGCTAAAACATGGTTTGTTTCTTTCTCCTGGTGCAAAACAACAATTGTCTGAATTTTCTACCACATCTGGTTGCTGCAACACTGAATCTGTAACCTCTGAAGGGCATCCGGGTGTATAGTTGTTCATTCAACAACTACACACCAGCCATCAATGTTATCATTTCCTTGGTTGTATTATGAACATCGCAGTGAAAATGTTGTTTTGGCAATTCTTTATTCTTGGTTTTCAGTCACGAGCACGTCACGCAAGTAAAGAAATAAAATCGTTTGGCTTTTAAAACCTCAAAAACACACGGTGAATCGATGTAGCTTAGATGTAGCTTAGAATGAGGTCTGTTAAAGTTAAGTGATAGCTAAAACATGGTTTGTTTCCTTCTCCGAGTGCAAAAACAACAGTTGTCTGAATATACTCCCACATCTGGTTGCTGCAACACTGAATCTGTAACCTCTGAAGGGCATCCGGGTGTGTAGTTGTTGAATTATTCAACAACTACACACCAGCCATCGATATTTTCATTTCCTTGGTTGTATTATGAACATCAGCAGTGAAAATGTTGTTTTGGTAATTCTTTATTCTTAGTTTTCAGTCACGCGCACGTCACGCAAGTATAGAAATAGAATCGTCAACCATTCAATGGAAAAAGTCAAGAAATTGAGATATTGTAGAAGAGTTCTAAATAAACAATATCCCCAAGCTTCAGGGCTGTTCGATGTACCTTACTCGAGCTATTCGTCAAAATGTACCACTCGAACTTATTGGGTTTAGTATGGAAACGCCGGAAACGAGTGAAAAACATCTGGAACTTACTTTTGCTATCTCAAAGGCTTTCTTCGCTCTGTTGAGCCTGCAAACTTTCACATAGACGGTTTTCCTGTCATATTGGCTTTTAAAACCTCAAAAACACACGGTAAATCGATGTTTCCATGTACGTGATATGCCTGTGGGCAGACATCTGTTATGCCACACACTGTGAAAAACTATCAAATTCAAACTGCTCAAATTTAAAAACAAAGCACGCTACCGAGCTGAAAACATGGAAGCAGATACATTTCTAATATGTCTTTTACGTGATGAAGATAAAAATGCAAAAGTCTGTTTACTTTTTAGTTTTGTTTTTTGATGACGTCATGTGAAAACCAAGAATATTCCTTTGCAAGAATTTCAAAAGTTTCCAAATCACCACTTGGTGTGTCAGGGTTTTGAAAAAATTCACGGAACTCTTCATGGGCACTATGCAAACAAACAACTTCCTAATTTTCAAGTAAAATAGACTTCTTGGCAATCAAAACTCCCCCCCCCCCCCCGCCCCCTTCAAAAAATTAAAAGTAACAAAAATTAAAAACATTCGCTGTGAAATTTGATCATGCTATCAGATTGGCGAATTTGATATACGTTACGAGGATTTCAGTGAGTTAAGACAATCAGAAAAACATACAATACTCTTTCTTAAATTAATTATTTTTCCAGATAAGAATGTTGCATATACCTAAAAAACAAACGCGTTCAATTTTCGCCTCGAGCATATCTCCGCCACGAGTCACTTTGAAGCACAATTTATTGACTACATTGCAAATTTCTCCAAAGTTGCTTGAAATGCGTTGATTCCGTCAATTAAAGATAAAGGAAGGTAAAATTTCACATTTAAACCTGTAATTTTTTGGCAAGGTGGATTCCCAGAAGCGCTAAAATATTTCCGAGAAAGTCAACAATTCTTGTGATGATTCGCAGCGATTCGGTTGCACCAAGACCACAATCTGTCCTCTAAGAGTGAATTCTTTGCTATTAACTAACTGATTTCCACTGTTTAAGCTGTCGAGTGAGCCTTACAACTTGCTCTTTTGATTTACTGTTTTAAAAAGCTGTTTTCCTTCTGATAACGGCCCACTGCTATCTTGAACTGACTCACAGTACTGTGAAATACACGGCAGCCATTTTGAAACCAAAGCTAACCTTGTGTTAAAATGGCCAGGTTACCCAGAGGTTTTGCACCAAAATTTAACCCCTTTTCAATACACAGCTATAACTCGTTCATTGCGCTTGCGCGCATTTACGACTTAACCCTGGTATTCACTAGCGACGCAAGCACAAGCGCAAGCATAAGTAATTATGTCAAGTGAAAACGAACAGTACGCAAGCGAACGCAAGCATAAGCACAAGCACAAGGAAAAATTTTGATCCTTGCGCTTGTGCTTATGCTTTCGTTAAGCCCGTTTTCACAGTGAAATAAGCACTCTTGTGCTTGCGTCGCTAGTGAAAACCAGGTTTTAATAAGCCCGATAAAGTCTTACAAGCACTAGAGAGATACTGTAACCCGCGTGACAATGAAGTCACCGAGTCTCACAAATTCTGGAACATTCCTTATCAAGAACCTTTCGACAAACTTCTTACGGAACTTTAAACGAGAGCGGCCGCCTGCAATTTTCAGAAGAAGGATCGGATGCTGAGGGACAAAATAGTTTTTACGGTGACTGGAAGGCTGCAAGAATTGCTCCTCAGGGAGGACAGCCTAAAACTCGATAAAGCAATGAAAATATGCAGAGCTTTTGAACAATCAAACTGGCAAGTCATAGAGTTCAGTTCAGTCTCTCTTTCCAGTTCACCGACTAAAGTAAACAAAGTCTCTCAAGGCTGTGACACGAGAATGCCTAGTGGTAGGAAACCCTCTCAGCCAAACAAGACTCCAAGCAAAAGGAAAGAAAGATTGAAGTTCGACTGCTATTACTGTGGTTACAGGCATGAGAAACAACGAGACAAATGTCCAGCATGGGGCAAGGTGTGTGAAAAATGCAAAGGCCTCAATCACTTCAAGTCTATATGTAGGAAAGTACATGCAGTCACTCAGTCACATGATGATGAGAAAAGCTATGATGATCAATGGCTTATGGCCATACGTAATAGGGAAGACAGCATTACTGCCACACTTGTTGTAAATGAGCTTGATGTCAAATTCCAACTTGACAGTGCAGCCGATGTTAACACTATCTGTCAGAAGCATGTAAGGCATCATCAAGTTTCTCCCACAACTGTACGCCTTACCATAACAAAACTAACCTGAAACCTCTAGGGGAAACTCTCTTCAAAGTTAGGAATCCTGGCACTTTCACAGAGTCAGAAGTTATGTTTATTGTGGCTCCAAATGGATTTACAAACCTGTTAGGTCTAAACACCATTCAGGAAATTGGTTTTATAACCATAAACAAAGATCAGTTTATCTCTCAAGTATCTAACCCACTACTTGGTGATCTGGACCTAAAGTACTTCCTTGTAGAAAAATCCCCATTTTAATTCAAGACGTGGTTAAGGAAGAAGTAGACCGACTAGTAAGCAAAGGCGTCCTGGTTCCTGTGACCGAACCAACTCAATGGGACAGTCAAATGGCTGTCGTCCAGAAGCCCAATGGTAAACTGCGCATATACATTGATCCTCAGCCTCGAAATGCAGCACTCAAACGTGAACATTACAAACTGCCAGTACTTGATGACGTACTTCCAAAGCTTAAAGATGCCAAGGTATTTAGCAAACTAGATGTGAAAGAAGCGTATTGGCATGTTCGACTACATGAAGCCTCCAACAAACTCACCACAATGATTAACCCCATTTGGCCGGTACATGTGGAAAAGGCTACCTTTTGGCCTTAAAGTCTTCAGTGAGATCTTTCAGCGCAAGCTTGATGAAGCCTTAGGAGATCTCGATGGTGTATTCAACTTTGCTGATGATGTCGTGATTGTAGGGTGTGGCACTACAGAAGAAGAAGCCCTTAGCGACTACCAGCAAAAGCTAACCAAAACCTTGGAAAGGTGTGTCGAGAGGAATATTATCCTAAATGAAGATAAACAGCAAACTGGCCTGACTGAGATAGCATTTCATGGACATAGAATCGCAAAAGATGGCGTGAAAGTTGATGAAGCTAAAGTCCAAGCTCTTCGTGGCATGCCAGTGCCTACTGGTGTGGATGGTGTCAGGCGTCTCTGCAGCATGGCTTGGTATATGGTCAGATTCTTACCTAACCTTGCTGAAACACTTGAACCAATGCGTGCTTTAACTTGACATTCCATTCGTATGGTCTAAAGAATGTGAGACTGCTTTTATCTCTCTGAAGAAGGATCTTTCGGAACCTCCTTGTCTAGCTTATTTTGACTCAGCCAAGGAAGTTGTTATTCAAGTAGACAACAGCAAACATGGAATTGGCGCTGTGTTACTTCAAGTTGGGCGTCCCGTTGAGTACGCATCAAGAGCATTAACACCGTCGGAGCGGAACTGGGCACAAATAGAGAAAGAAGCCTTAGCTGTTTCATATGGTCTGGAGCGATTTGACCAGTATGCCGGTATGATCGACCAGTAACGGTGGAGAACGACCATAAACCCCTCGCAGCAATACTACGCAAGCCCCTAAGTATGGCTCCAAAGCGTCTCCAAGACATCATGATGCGTTACAACCGATATGATGTCAATTTCGTTTTCGTCAAACGTACCTGTCTACACACTGCTGACACGCTAAGCAGAGCTCACCTGGACTCCGTCGAAGGTAACCAGGATGACCGTGCCCGAATCATGAACATCACTGCTTTTGCTGACGTCCCTGATAAGCGTCTAGATGAGATAAGGGAAGCAACTTTGCGTGACACCAACCTACAAATAGTAGTCCAGTTAGTCCTGGAAGGATGGCCACAAGACAAGCACAATACTCCTTTTTGTGCTTTACCTTATTTTGATGTGCGTGACTCACTAAGTGTAATTGATGGCATTCTAGTTAAGGCAGAAGCAGTAGTGATCCCCTCTGAACTAAGAGCGTCCATCAAGAAACTGGCTCCATTAAAGAGAGTAGTGCTCATCTACGCTGTAACAGTACGCTACGTCGAGCAAATGGCACTGTGTTCTGACCTTGCATGGCTGGTGATATAAATAGTTAGCTGACTTTTGTAAAAGCTGCCTAGGAATGAAACCACGAAATTATATAAACACTCAAGAACCACTGAAACAACACAACGATGGCGATGGGCCATAGCAGAAAATTGGTTTTGACCTGTTTGAAATCGCTGGGAAACACTATACTTAATTGTAGTAGCTAGACTATTACTCTAACAAACTTTATAAGAGATTGATCTGCTGACAACCCTGACAAGTGCCCGTACCATAACACTACTCAAGAAGCGTTTTTACCGGTATGGTATTCCAAGAGTGATCGTTTCTGACGGAGGCCCTCAATTTGCCAGTCAAGAATTCAACTCGTTTGTCATAAATTGGGGTATTTCTCACATTACCTTATCACCAATGCATCAGCGTGCAAATGGCAAAGTAGAATCTGCCGTAAAGATCATGAAACATCTTATCAAGACCTACAAGGATGGTGGTGATCCGTGGGAAGCAATGCTAGAACACACCCTCGTCAAGACACAGGTCTGAGTCCAGCAGAAATGATGTTTAACCGCAGAACTTAATAACGGTAGACATCGCGTATTCTATCAGCATGTGAAAGGAAAAAAATGGAAATTTGGCTAAGAATCCGCGATCTTAGGCCTTAACACTTACCAGGAAAGTCTGGATGGAGACAAGTACCGCAGAAATCGTGTGCACATGAGACCCACTAAAGTCGCTCGAAATGATCCTGACAAATCTCCCGTTGTTGTGTATCGCACTCCTGATCAACAGTCAACGTCGCCTCTACCCACAGCTGGCTATGCCTCAGCTACTGTGAGTGAGCCGAAAGAAAGTCAGCCATGTAGTGAACAAGAAGGAACTACTCCTATTGACAGTAGTGGGGAGTCATTAAGTATAAATAGGCCGAGACGTGAAATCAGGCCACGTATTCGTTTCAAGGACTATGTGTGTAAATACACACTGATCAATCGAACTGTTTTAATCAGAAACATAATTTTGTAACATTCATATTGTTGTCATTCATAAGGTGGAGATCTTTAGTGAAAGATTCAACGCTAAAGGAAATCTTGCTTTTCATTTTCAAAACGAAGAAGGGATAGTGATTAAATAGAATGATGTAATCAGAGGTACACGTGCATGTGTGGTATTACTCCCATGATGCAATATGGTGCCACTCTCACCATGTGCTCGATGTTTGTAATGGCGTCGACTCTGCATTAAATGTTGTGTTTATTCCTTGCCGTACTTCTTACTCTCCACCTAACCCAATCAACATTACCTGCTTTGCAACTCGGGTTTATTTCCACCTCCAGCCATTTCCCAAGCCTTTAAATCATTGAATTCAACGGCAGTTCCAGTAAATAGGTGGTTATTGCGCTCGAAATGGCTTTATATCGAATTGCTATTTTCTTGAATTGATAAAGCGAACGGAATCACTGTCACATTTCGTCATAAATATTCCAACGAAACATCTTTTCAGACGTGGGTTTCTTTTTTGAATCAGGCAATTAACTATCCAAATTTTGTATTAAGCAGAAACTTTTAAGAAACTCTCACCATTTAGATCGTTGACATCGCTGGAACACGAGGGGTTTACCGAAAAGAGGTAATAACGAATCTGGAATTCTGAATTCAGAATCCGGAATTTAGAAACTGGAGTGCGGCAACCAGAAAGAACTCACATAGAGGAGAATATTTGCAACGTAATGTTTCCGCAAATAATCGAACTCTTTACCAACCTCAACTAATCTCTCTCCAGATGATATGGAAAATCGGCGTCAAAATGTTCCTGTATGTTCTTTGTATATAAGAATAAAGGGGTTAGTTTCTAAAGAAACTGTGGTGTTGCGCCGGTGGGGGAGTGAAACAACAAAATTTGGTTTATCAACGGAGTGGATAATATAAAATGACCATCGTAAAGGGATTAAAAAAGCTGACGTTTCGTGCGTTATTCCTTTGTCATAGTGAAGGGCTAACGCTCGAAACGTCAGCCAGAAGCGTACACTATGATTACTTGCCAAAAATTTCGGACAAAAAATGTCCGAAAAATAAAACCGTCCGAAATTTCAAGAGTCCGAAATTAATTACAGTACAGTGTAAAACGTTTAAGTACTCTCTTGGGCGACGCCATCACATCTATTCAAGCGGCCAATATACATGACATTGCTCGAACTTGAATTAAGCTTTGCTCGTTCTTTTTATCACTGGAAAGAAAATTTCGTTTCTTTATGAAAAACATATTGTAGATGTATCCATTTTGAGCTCCAAAGCCCTAAGTTTCCTTTGTGGAGCGAACTCTAGTGAAAACACTGCTTAAGATAATGGCCTGGTAGAATTTGTGTTATTTTCGCGTCGATGTATCTAAATAAAGAGACACTGGGATCTTAGATTGGTGCCTGACCAACTCCCCTAAGGCGTTCTCCTCGCCGAAGCAGTTACCAAAAATCTGGGCCAGCGACCATTATTCTGTTCTAGTCGCTCCAGTCATACCATCTTCTCGTCCGTCA
>JAEMWC010001251.1:150000-213594 GCA_016490735.1 Pachyseris speciosa | reverse complement strand
CGCTGGGTGCGTCTCTTTTATAATGATGTCTTTTCACGTATTATCTGTAATGGCAATCTCTCTAGCGTCGTTTTCCTTGAGAGGGGAGTGAGCAGGGTTGTCCCCTGTCTCCCCTTCTTTATGTCTTGGTATCGGAGGTTTTGTCAACTCAAATCAGGAAATGTAAGCAAATCGAGGGCTTCCGGCTTCCCGGAGCTGGGGGTCTTCAATTTAAAATCTCCCAGTACGCCGATGATGCCACTAATTTTGTTAAAAGCGAGCTTTCTCTCTGTCATCTTTTGCGTGTTGTACATAAGTATGAACTAGGCTCAGGCGCCAAGCTCAACTCCTCCAAGTCATAGGCTATGTGGCTTGGGCGGTGGAGAACGAATAGCGCCTCTCCATTCGGTTTAAATTGGGTATCGAAAATGAAAATTTTAGGGGTTTATTTTTCAAATGGCCTAGTATCTGTCGAGTCGGATAACTGGAAATCGAAGCTTGACAAACTAGAAACCGTTCTTAATTTATGGAAACAGAGAGAGCTGTCTTTTTCAGGCCGTGCAATGATTGTTAATGTACTTGGCGCTAGCCGGTTTTGGCACGTGGCCAAAATTATCGCGCCTGCCAATTGGGTTTGTGATCGTTTTCATCGTCTCGTATGGTCTTTTGTGTGGAAAGGTAAAACGGAGAGCGTAAGTCGGCAGCGTTGCTGCGCGCCTATTTAACTTGGTGGCTTAAACGTTGTTGACTTTCGTTCTAAATGTGTTAGTCTTCGTCTGTCTTGTTTTTGTAGTCTCCGCGATAATTTTGGTGGCCACAAATGGCATTATCTGGCCCATTATTTTATCGGGAATCGCCTAGCAAGACTTGACGCGCGATTTGCTTTGAATCTGGTTCCGTCTGCATCGGAGCTTTCTCTTTTTTACCGTAGATGTCTAAACATTTTCCAGCAGCTATTTGATAAGTATGGTGCGTTGCCTGACGATCTTTCTTGTAAGGAAATTTATTTGCTTTTGATTTCCCACGTGCTGCGCCTAGGTGTGCCGGCTTGTGGAGGTCTGTGTGGGCCGTCCCATAGAGCGGTGGACCTCGGTTTGGCGCAAATCGCGCCTTAAGTTAATTGAAAATCGCAAAAATGATGTCTTATGGCTTCTCTTGCATAATGCAGTTCGTGTCAGGTCCATTCTTAAATCCTGGGGTTATATTAGTTCTGATTGTTGTGCTGTGTGCTCGCGCAAGGAAACTTCTGAACACTGTTTTGTTTCCTGTCCTAGAGTGATCCGGGTTTGGAATTATTTTGTTCCCTTTCTTTCTCGTCTTCGGGGCTCTCCTTTTGTGTTATCCTTTTCTTCTGTTCTCTTTCCTCTCTCTGATGCTCTGTCTTCCCCTACTCTTCCTATCTTTCACTATTTAGTTGCTTCGATCTTGTTTTTTGTTTGGCGAACCCGAAACCTAGCGACTTTCCGAAATAACGTTTTAGATTCTCGCTCCATAATTGATATGATTATTAAAGATGTCAAATTACGTATCCGCTGTGATGCTTTTGACAGAGTTAGGTTTTTTTGGTCCACTAATAATATTATTTGCTCTGTCAATGCAGATAACGAGATTGTCTTTAATTTGTAGGTTGTAATCCTCCTTTCTCTCTCAGGGCATATTCTTATCCGGTTTCTGCAATTTTTCTTTTAACACGTATTAGTGATGTCCTTTAATTAGTAATGTCCTCGATTGCTTTAATTGGTTTACTATTATGCAATTGTCATTTTGAACTTGATTTTTTGTAATTAGTGCTTTTCTTTTTGCGTTCGTCGTCATATTGTATTGTATTTGCACTTTTTATCAACGACCCTTTGGCCGTTGTGTAAATAAATTTTATCAAAAAAAAAAAAAAAAAAACAGCTGTCCATGGCTGCTAATGCTTGGGCTCAGTCTTTGCTTTGGTAGATTTAAGGGGTAATGCCCGCTACCATGTGGCCTTAGTGCCTTTAAAGTGGCTTCAGCTTACCGATCACATTAATTTGTGAGTATCCTTGTCACTCCAGCCACATCCCACAAGCTTTACGTTTTCACTGCTTGTTTTATGGATATGTGGGTACTTGAGCCTGAGCATTAGCTATGTCATGCTGATGAGGACTAACAAGGCCGAAACAGCTGTCCATGGCTGCTAATGCTTGAGCTCAATCTTTGCTTTGGTAGATTTAAGGGGTAATGCCCGCTACCATGTGGCCTTAGTGCCTTTAGAGTGGCCTCAGCTTACCCGATCACATTAATTTGTGAGGTATCCCTATATATTATATACTTAAACAAAAACATTGATTACTGAACTAATCGTCTTTTTCCTTTACTCGAATTTATTTTCTCAAACGAACACTTCTTAATTTCAATTCGATTTGGAATACGCGAACGTTTATACAGGCAACCACTACCCACGTTATCGAGCTTAAATAAATAGATTTGCTTTGATTTGGTTTTGTCGGCAATGTGAGCGTATGTTGGTAAAATTTTGTCTTTTTTTTTTTTTCTCACTTTAACGCCGTCAAGAGTAATTTGGTCCTTGGATTGTTCGCCAGCATTTTCCAAGTTAAACAAGTTGGAATAACCGTAAGAGAGATGCAAATACGAGAAGCTGTATTTTCAAAGGACTTGTCCACTGCCGTCCCCTTCGTCCTTGCTAAAGCTCCCTATTTTTCTTTATTACCACATTCAAAAAATCCGAAGCTGATTCAAGCTTAGCTCTTCACAAAAAGAGATAGGTAGAAAATGCGTAAAAATTGTTATAAGAGAGAGGAAATAATTATAACGTCTACCACTAACAAACAGAATCAAGATGGCTTTTAAAAAATCAGTGTTGTTTCTCTTCGTCGTCATTTTCGCGGTAGTCATCATAGCAACCAATGTAGAAACATGCAGGTAAATATTGAATCAATTGAAAGTGAAGGATGAAAACAAAACGGGTAATAATCTAGTTTTGCACCCTGAAGATATTTATCATGGGACGTTGGAATAAATCACAAATGCTACAACCTACCTCACCCAAAAAAATCGATCCATGCTCTGAACGGGTGATATTAGGCAAATAGAAAAGTAATGAAGGCAGGTAACGGAATAGGAAGCCATTAAAAAAAATAGCTGTAAACGCAGAAACTGAATGACAGGCATCTTTTACTCTTGGCTTAAATGAAGAAGAACCGATAATGAGTCCCATTTTCACTCGTTCCAAGACTAAGTTAAAGCGGAGGCGAACCATGGGATGTACAAGTTACGATATACCTTCGACTGAAAGTGCCAGTGAAGCTAACATCTTTGTGTCACTCGAAGTAATTCTCTTGCACGGTGACATTACTTTAAAACATGCAGTCAGTATATTAAATGAACTTAAAATTAGAGTTTTTGAGAATCTCAACTTAAGCATAAGCAAAAACGTTATTTATTACAATAATCGTCCTTCTCCTTTCTTCAAATCGATTTCTTGTCTTTTTGTTCATTTTGCTCAGTGTTGGACACTGCTAAGCTTGTCGTGATCAGGAAGTCATTTTTGAGGATTCCACCGTAAAAAGTCACGAATATTCGTGATCAACAGTTGAATGACACCAACAATGATCTCGTGTAATTCTCTAAACCCCATGCACACATTTTTTTTAAACCTTGCAGAAAGATGAATCTTCATATGCTAATTGCAATTCAATAATAAAAAACCAGAGGGTCACAAGACTCGTTTTTTAGTTAGAGGTACAGTTTTTAAGCGGCTGCACTATTGCTATGACGACTTTATACGTCAAAAAATGATCGCAAATTCTTGAGAAATAATTGGGAAATTTTTTGATATCATGTTCAAGAAAACAAACAAAAAATTGTGGGAGTATCGATCCATCAACGAGTTGGTGTTTAAAAGTAACGAAACCATTATGAGCCACCTTAAAACCTAAGAAGCCTTTCGTTTTTACTAGTTATTGTTAGCATCTTTAATAATTGCATATCCCGTATGACACTCCATAACTAATATTGTGACGATACGGGAAGTTACGAAAATAAGCGAACTTGTAGATGAATCATACTTCTACAATCGTCCTTCTCTTTTTTTTCAATTATTTCTCACCTTTTTGTTCATTAAGATCAGTGCTGGACAATGCTAAGGATTTTCGTGATCAGGAAGTCGTTTTTGAGGATTCTTCTGGAAACAACATGCAACATCATCAGATGAAGACCAGCTGTTGAATAACGTTATTAGCATCTCGTATATTTCCTAAAAAGATTTTAAAAAAACTGGCTAAAAGTCTAAGACGCCTTTCGTTTTTATTGGGTAGTGTCAGGAAGTACTTTAATAATCATATCTCTCGGTAATATGAATCTCCATAATTACGAAAAAACTAAAACCTTGTAGACAAATCATGCAGACGCACCAACAATTTCATTTTTCGTTAAAAGTTAGAGGTTTTAGGATCGCTACTGATCGATTTAAATTCATTATCCGCTTTGAAAGTGACATTAAAGACAAGTTGGAATTGATAATAAAAATGCGAGTCGCGTATTTAGTACTCAGTATGCAGCAGTTGCTTGTTAACTGATATATTGTTAACTTTTTGACAGTCAAACACGATCTTGTTATCACTCACTAAGCTGCACAGTGAGCCACACACTCGGGTAAAAGAAAAATACACACCTGAGCGTTTACTCGGAGGTATGTGGCGACAACTTTTCTTTTTGCCTCTTGCTTTCCTTCCTCGCTTTTTCGTTTGATTAATTCAGTAAGATATCACCATCACGTTTCTTCATCACGACCGTTAAAAAAACGTTAAAATACCGCAACTTAGTCAGGTAACAGAAAGCTATGTCTTGAAATTATTTACAAGGGAGAGAATATAATTGAAGCCTTTAGCAGTAAAAGTTACCATTATAAGAGCTGGGAAACTTACAATTTGAAGCTTCCTTAACCAACAGACTCAAGATGGCTGTTCAAAAACCAGTATTGTCTCTCCTTGTCCTTATTTGCAAAGTTGTTGTCATAGCAGACCAGTGTGGGAAACACGCAGGTAAATATTGCATCAACTGAGAGTCGACAATAAAAGCAATACCGGCGGTAATTCTAAAATTAATACTTAACAATTATTCTACGAGGTCGCGCTGGATATGAAGTGATAAATAACGCGCCGAGTTGGTTATAATCATTTCATAGCCAGCAAGCCCGAGTGGAATAAGAAATCTACAAAGCATAATTGAGAAATCGAACAAAAAAGTGAAAGAAAAGAACTCAGAGAAAGAGAA
The DNA here is from genome assembly GCA_016490735.1 of Pachyseris speciosa. NCBI lineage: Eukaryota > Metazoa > Cnidaria > Anthozoa > Scleractinia > Pachyseridae > Pachyseris > Pachyseris speciosa. Next base: position 208,353 of record JAEMWC010001251.1, on the reverse strand, counting down.
AACAGAAAAAGGAAACATTTGTCCATCACATGACTAAACAAAAAGGGAGCGAAAACCTTTCGGTGTGTTGCAACGTTTCCGAGAGAAAATGAATGAATTCAATGAAACTGTCCGAGAACAACGTTGAAGCTTCAGTTTATGGTGCTTTTTTTTTTAAATGGAGAGTTTATTTACTCTGAATCAGTAGTTTAGGAAAAAAATATTCAGTCATTGATCAAAGAGTGAGGAACGGCATTCACTTAGATGTACGAGCCGCAAATAGCGGCGAATTTGTAATTCATCAAAACAACAGCACCATGGACGAATTTCATCAAAATGAAGACACAATTGCAATTTATTTTGATGAACTGGAATATTGTCTCACCAGACCTGGTCGGAAACAAAATATATGAGGGATAGGCAAAACTAATGTCCAGGTTATGGTTCAAGAAATGGCTTGGCTTACAGAAGTTTGTCTCGATGCGTGGAACAAAAACTTGAACCGCGGCCGAACAGAATAACAAAAGCAACAAGAACGGCGATTCTTCTTATTTTTTACAAAACATCATGTCTCAATCTGTAATCGGAAGCTGGTGATTAATACGTTGCGTCAAGTGCAGGTCAGAACATTTTTAATGTGTGCTAATTTTTTTTTTTAAAGTGTCATTGATCCCAGGAAGATTTTCAACAGTTGATTATTGCTGCAAATTTTAGCTGAAGTCCTTGTCTGTTCAGTTTGTTTTGAATAAACTGGCCCGTGAGCATAGTTACGTCGACATGTACCCTTGTTGTTTAATACATATTTTCAATTTCGTTTAGTTACATGTAAATTCAAAACTCTTTCAGTATCTTCGTAAACAAAAGTGCGGTTTGCTATTAGCTAAACATCAACAGCCCGGAAAATTTTCTTAGCGCTGAAAGAAATTTTTTAACCCGATTCCAGTACTGTTTCTTGTCGTTTTAAGACACTCAGCAATAAAAACTTGAATTCCATTTGTATTTCGGTGTCAGTTTCGAAATTTCTACCCGTTAATTCTGCTGCGAGAGGACTAATGTTTTAGTGGCTGCCGTTTCGAGGGGAAAATTTTATTGAGCTTTCTCTGTTTGCTGAAGCATTCACTGACCATATAAGGTATTGCACGTATATGAGCTGGGAGCCTGCGCCCGGCTAGCCAATGAAAATGCTGGAAATCTTATATCCGTAGTTCAGTTTTTAGTAAATGCATTAAGCCAAGCCTAAATGCGGAGCTCCACGATTATTATTTTTTTTGACTGGCACCGAACAACTTTGCATGGCTTTCCTTGGGCCAATTTTGCGTTCAAAAAAATGACCAACAGCAGGGAACAACGAAGACTTTTATGATTCAGATGAACTATTCGTTACCAAACGTTACTTTCAGATGATTCACGCACAAATGAATTCAAAGCGGATTAAAGCAAAACATTGCAAGAAAACAAAGTGTGGTGCGTGTTTGTTCGATACTCTTGAAGAAGGTGGAGAAATTAGACAAGTAACAAACATATCTCGTAGTAAGCTAAAAATAAGTTGCTAAATTGCATTTCTGACCAATTCTGGACCAAGCAAAGTACGAACATGACAATTAAGAGCAGTCAACAGGAAATGGCCGCGGTTCTTTGATGCTTTTTAGAGACGATTGAGAAAGTAGACAAATAACAAACATATCTCGTAGTAAGTTAGAAAAATTGCTGATAAAAATATTTGTAGATATGATAAAAAGGAGTACGAACATGGTGGTTTAGTCAGTTAGCAATCACTCGGAACACAGCGCTGCATAATAGCGCCATTTCACACAAAATCGTCGCTTGGCTAAGCAGACACAAAACTCTGAAGTGCCTTGATAGTTTTACTGTTACTCTCCATGTCCACCGAGGAAGCTTTTTGAAATAAGGATTTTCAGCGGCAAAACATCATCTAGTTATAACGAAGTCAGCGCTTGCGAAACCACACGGGCTTACCCCTCGCAGATCCGTCCACGATAAACTTATAAAAGCCAACTGATACATTTCACTGTTCTTTTAAACATCCCAGGTATGATTCTTATCTCTTCAAACAAAAAAGAACTCACTTAAGTTTGATGGCGAAACTTCGTTGTTTACAGCCTTTGGAGGAAGATCTCTTTATCAAAGAAAGCGTAAAGGGAGCTGGTTTTTGACATTTTCTTGACAGCTTTTTCAAAACTTAATTTCTGTCAGATTTTGAGACATGCACATGCATTTGATCGGCCTTTTTTGCCCTCGAGTGTGAGCCGTAGAAAGCGCGCGAAAAAGTAAGACTCGTTTTTATTAAGTTAACCCAGTTAGCTTGAGCCTGCAATCCAATCGAAAACCAGTACCTGGTCAGCGGTCAGCTTAAAAATGTGACTCCGATGAGCTCTTAACTGGAGCCCGCGATATGGTGACGTGTTACTGGTCAGCAGATATCTTGTTTTGGCAGGTGTCAATCGACCATAACATGGATGTCTGATATCAAAGATGTACGCTTTAACTGAAGGCTGCATGTCTCGGTCAACAAACTAGCCGGAGTATGGCCGCCATGTTGGGCAACTTCGTCGTACTCGCCCACGAGCAATACCGCTATCCATGATTGCCATGGGAAAAGCAAGTCAAGGGTTCCCATATTAGTATCGTGCTACGCTTGGCGGCCCCTCGGCCCCGGGAGCTCCGCTATATACTTTCTTTGCTTAAACGAGAACTATAATGATTTAGTATAAATTAACTAGCGTTCTATCCCGAATGCCGTTCTCTGATTGGCTACATATACGCTACTCGGAATCTATTCTGCGATAGATAGTGAGTAGCGATTGTCAACAAAATGCCAGTCGCTTTTTCGTGTTTTCGAAGTGTCTTTGAAGAGGATTTAGATAACTGACTTGTTTAGTTTTGAACGACTGGTAGATTTATACTAAAAGAATTAAATTATCAGCTCGAGATTTCTATCCGTGATAGCTGATTCGGGATGCGTCCTCATCAGCTCTCTTGCGATAGAAATCTCGAGCTCATAATCTAATTGTTAAATAAGTCCCAATACGCATTGTTCATTAACTGGTGATGAGAAAAGTCATTATCTTCGCGTGTATAACATTTAAGTGTTAGTACTGAACAAAATGCATTTTTTCAGTTTCTCCAGGGGAAACGAAAGCCAATGATAAAATTGACAAACAAAAGGACAAGAAGAAGAACCAGCGAGAGAAAGTTAAGGCCCTAATCGAAAGAATTGCTGCAGAGATTGAGAGCGACTTGAACATGTACAGCTGCTCAGGTGGGTGGGACTGCTTTGTTTTCATTGAGTAAACTTAGTGACCTAGTGAAAAGAAAAAAAAAAGGAAAGAGAGAAACAATAGGCACCTAAGGGTTGCGTGGGTGTTCATCGCAATAATTATGATACACTCTTTCATTATGGCCATTGTATTTCACGTTAATTGGAATAGCATTGCGTTAAGTCGAAATATTAATCTAAAATATTTCATTATCACTTCTTTGCTATTGTCATAAAAACACAACGCGGTTTTCACGCAGCTCTCTCTCATACAAGCTTGTGAGCTTCCCATAGACTTCCCAGTACATTGTTCTCATGATCATCTGAGTGTCCTAAACATAATAAGGAAATTTAATGGAAGCAATGGATATTAAGCTCAAGAAATTGTAAGCGAGGATTGAGATTTATACTTCTTCCTAAAAAGAACACGAGAGTTTTTGTTCCAAGCGGTGTTGAAATTAATTAATGTAGTACAGTGGGTAATAGTTACTGCAATACACTCTGGATTTAAGATGCTTTCCCATCCCTTGCGCTCACGTCTTTCAGTGTTCATGATGCCTTCTATCAACACAATACTGATGCGTCTTTAAATATACATATTTCCTTTTACCAAGATTGTTCCGGCAGTCTGTTAAAAAAATATCAAGATTTTCCCACCAGCGGCGCTATGGCTGTTGAACACTTCATCATTGATGGGAGTCTGTTTCTCGCCTTTGCTAACTTCCAAGAGCAGCAGAATGGATTAAACACAAACTCAGTCATCTACAAAATGAAGGATTTAACAGGCACACTGTCCTTGTATCAGACCATCGTGACCTTTGGCGGAAGTGACATCGAATATTTTACGATCGCTGATAAACATTACCTTGCTGTTGCTAATTACTTTAAAGAAGATACTTTTCAACTCAATTCTGTTATTTACCAGTAGACAGGAGAGCAATTTTCCACCTTCCAAAACATTCCGACAAGCGGAGCAAGCGACTTTAACTTCTTTAAGGTGTTTTCGGAATTTTTCCTAGCCGTTGCGAATTACCACAATGGCATTACTGCCAACATCACTTCAGTGATCTACAAATGGAAGTTCAACCACTTTGAAAAGTTCCAGGAGGTACGAACTGAGGGCGCTTTCGGGAGCGCGGCCTTTTCAATAAATAATGAAAATTTTCTTGTTTTTGCAAACAGTAACAACATCCAATCCCCTCTTTTCAAGTGGTCAGGTGGGAGGTTTGTCCAACTGCAATCTCTCAAGACAAATGGTGCCGTTGATGTGAAGTCATTTAGCATCAGTGGTGGCACATTCCTCGCTTTTGCTAACTATCAAGATGGAAGTAGTTACAGCACCGACTCGTTTGTTTACAAGTGGGATGGCACCAGTTTCGTTTTGTTTCAGTCTATTCCAACTCGTGGAGCTTCCGCCTGGCATCCATTTGTGATATGCGGTAAAGCGTATCTGGGTGTGGCCAATAGCTACGCGGAAGGCCTAGGACCCAACACAGTCCGTTATGTATCAGTTTTCTGGGTCACAGTTCATCAAATACCAAGAGTTACCAACCGAAGGAGCGACTGATTTGACGTCATTTGTGCACGAAGGTCATACGTACTTGGTAATTTCACATTCCGAAAGCAACAATAGCGCACTGTATCAATGGCTTTAAGAAAAACAACATACTAGAGGGTCTGAATGGGGTTAACCGACTAGCGACAAACGTACGGCGATAAATATAACTTATTACAGAAAAAAACATAGATCATTTGCAAAATAAATGGCTGCCTTTAGATTATTCTTTTATTCGTATTTAAAATAGCCTCACTAATCTCGTTCGAGATGACAAATTCTTTAGACGTTAAATGTCAAAAGCGAGGTTAGTGAGGCTGTTCTGAATAAGAACAAAAGAATAATTTAAAAGCAGCTATTTTTACATTGGGTCTATGCCAATAGCATTTTGTATGATTTGTTTCTAGCTTAGGAAATGTCGTCCTTTGGTGGGCTCTATTTTTATTTCACCAGAGTGTAACCTGTTTCTCCTACTTTTCGAGGAGGAGCGCAGGCTCATTTTCTCTTCTAAAAAAATTGCATAATTTTATCGTCCGAACTTGTGCAACGCTGATCTGACGAAAAAGGTACCACTGCTCGCAGTCTACCGGAAGCATAATTGGACTTTTACACTTGAATTGATTCACAAGCAAACAACAAGAAAATTCAAAGCAATATTAACATTCAAATTTAAGCAGTAGTGGGGGCTACAGGCTCGTAACTATTACTTTGCTCACAAGTGAATTTTATTTACAGAGGAAACAGTAATTGCCGAATTAATGACTTTAATAATGCCATTCCAGATAAGCGAACAACTTAAACACCGCTTTCGTTCAAAAATTACAATTTTGGAATAATTTTTTTCATCATTTAATCATACCATTTCTGGTAATGTAAGCCACAACCTTGGTATGCTTTTGGCTTTTCCACGTTTACTTCAAATTTTGGGCTATCAAATGTTTTTGTTTTAGTTCAGCGAGTTTACTTTTAGCATCAAATGAAATTGCTGCCTCTCGGGCTGATTGTGTTCTCACGTCGGAGGGGTCGATCTACAACTGCTCGTGGATAACTACAAAGTAGAAAGACGTCATTTCCTTGTTCCTGGTCTCGAAGTCGTCTTCATCGTTGCATATCCCCTTGAGCAGGAGATGTTGACTGTATGGGATTGAGTCTTTACATCCCTCCAGATGTCACGATGAATATGTAAGATAGGAGTGCGAATTAGTTTCCTTGTAGCGTCAAATTATCACGGTTCAGTACCGGAGGTGCAATTCACCAGTATTGATCAAGCGTCGGGGTCGCTCACAGGATTTGAAGGACATCTCTTGTATTTCCTCTAAGGTTGCCCTTTTCCTGTGATATTATATTTGCATCTTTGAGGCTCAATGTGGGCTAGTCTCTCTTAGGGGTTCCCAAACTGCAGTACAACTTGATCTTGAGGTGATGATGTGTTATTTGATTCTAATATCGAAAGCTCTAGCTATTTCACCGATGTAACTTTTTTCCTCATTCCGTGCAATACAGTTTATGGCCACGTCACACTTGTTTTTTGCCAGGCGCAGGTTCCTTAGGAAGTATTAGTTAAGACCTAGTGGTGACCTGATACAGTTGATTTTCTCACCTTTCGGTTTCTCTTCAGCTACTTAGATCATTTTAGTCGGCGTCACGTTTGGTTGCTCTTAGAAGACTGAGAAACCACAAATGCATTTGGACGGTAAGAACAGAACAGTTGTTTGAAATCATGACGCTCTTACATATTCATGAAAACAAACCTAGGTAGGCTATCTATACATTCTGTATGTGTATTTCCGGTAACGTTAATACTCTTGATGTTACGCTGGGGAGTTGGAAGGGATGCATCCAGCAATTCCCTGCCATGACGGCCAAAAACCGTTCTAAATGTGATTAAGAGCGACTTCCATAATTCGCTAAAAGCGCTCTATTAAAATTGAAAACAGTAATTGCATGGTATGGCATATCGTGCACCATATTTACTCATTACTGTACAAATTATCCAGCAAATAGCTTTTGAATGCATCCAGTTGTTTCGCCTGAGAGAAAATTAAAAGTTGAAACTAAAACAACCCGGCGGTAAACAGAAGTGGTATTTAAGCCCCTTTCCAATTACTGCATATATTTGAATTGAAACATCTCATCCATACATCTCTCTTTCTCGTATTATTTTAAGTTTTCAACTGGATTTACCGCCAAACGTAAAACTTTTGTTTATGTCGTTCTTGATACCTATTTCGTACTTCCAGTTGGTACCTTTACCTTTACCTTTCTAGCTCAAGCCAATATTCTCAATAACCACCTAACTGACAAGCTATGCAAAAAGTTATTTTGTATTGGTAATCTTTATTAGAAGCTAGAAACAAAGATAATAGAATTCGGGTTTCAGCTGATTATGAATGAGATATGGAAATACTGTTTAGTTATACTGACACATCGTCCTAGCCTATCCCTCAGGTTTGATCCAGTATTAAACGCGCAAATGGAGCTGGCAAAAACTTGGGATTTAGAGAGATGGAACAACGGGATGTGTTTACTTGTTGTATCCCATTTACAACTGCTTTGTATATTCGAATTCAAAAATTTCAATCACGCATCATTCTTTGTTACTTGATTGTAAATTTCAGTTCAATTTTCTGCTGATAGAATCGATTACCACTGAACAAATTATTGGAAGTGCTTTTTAATACTAACACATCTTCATTTCCCACCCCAAGGACTATATCGCCTGTTGAGCGCGCTAATAAAGTCCATTCTTTGTTTCTTTTCTCATCATTTATTATTTGTCCTGGACACGACATCAATGCAAAAAATGAGGGACACGCGTGCGCAGTTCGTAGCGACACTTAAGTGATGAATTTTTGTTTTGATACGCCTCTCTAAGCTTTTGACTACTGGTATTAATCGGATCATATTTCTTGACATCGATAGTCGTTCTTTGAAACCAAAATTACTCACATTCCAGCTTTATCCACCACGGTTTTCAACTTTAAAGTTGAGATTTCTTCTTTGGTAAGAAAACTATAGCGGCATGCCGTTTGACACCCCACCAGACAGTTGATACCCCACAAGGGGTTCATCTACTAATTTTTAACTTCAAATTCCAATTTTAAACGTTCATTAAATCTTTAATATTCCCTATTTCACTCAATTTAACTAATCCTTTGAGAGAGATTCTCTTCCCAACTATACCCCAAATTAAGCAAAAACTGACAAAGTATCCCACCAGACAGCTTCGTGAAATGAGCATAGGTATTTTTGACTGCTTGAAACGCGAGCAAGTAATTAAACTTAAATCCGCGTTAAGCGACGAAGAAAGTCTCAATGGGGCTTAGCCGTTAGCCGTAAGGAGGCCAAAAATTTACCCGTAGACGTAAAAAAGCTTAAACTTTTACCGTTAGCAGTAAAACAAATTGAAACCGGGAACCGTTAAAAATGTATTAGCGCAAATTAAAAGTCTCGGGCCCCGTTCGCATTGATGAGTTTCGAAAAGTATTTCTTTTCGGTTTCATTGAAAACGCAGATCGATCGATCCGCATCCACACTACCGTTTTTGAAGCGTTTTCAATGGTCCAAACTAAAACGATCGAAAACTCTGAATGATATGGTGCGACGTAGATTAAACGATATGCGCATGCCTGGGTACAACTCACGTGGTGTGGCTGACTTAAGTGTGTTCATTTCAATTCGTTTTCGGCAGTCCACCCTAGAACGATATGTGCGGCACGCGTATGTGTTTTCATTTGGATACACTTTCGAGGGCTTTTCAAATCGATGCATTTTCATTAAAAACGCTGAGCGTGTTATCATCGACGAAAGGCCTAAACGCATCGAAATGTATGCCTTTTCAAACGAAAACGCATTAGTGTGGACGGGAGCTCAATTGTCTTGTTAATAACTCCATTTGCTTATCGGCTAATTACTGTCATTTCACAACGCCGGAAATGGAGGAAGTGTCTTTGAAATGGATGGTACCACACACTTTGACAGCCGCCTTGACGTTTTGACAGTTCTCGTCATTTTTCTGACTTTGTTGTTCAGTTTCCCTTTATATTTTCCAGTTAATTATTATTTAACGTGTTCCAAACTAAACTGGGTTTCTCCAAAATACAAAATTCCGTCAGAAAAGCCCATTTTCTCACGGCATAAGATGTGATTTCCGACAAGAACTTAAAACGCTTGAGTACAGGAATAACATTAGTTGAAGTGATATAACCTGTGAACAAGACGAAATCACAATTTTAAACAGTTGTCTTAATAGACCATATTTACTCTGCACTCATGTTTACACTAAAAATCTATAACTAAAAACTACGGGTCATACACGGAGACAAAAAATAGCTAAAAAACTGCAGTAAGGAAGAGTTATTTTTGACCACAGGCCAAAAAGCTGCAGAGATTCTGCATGGCTTAAAAAAAGTTGGATGCAGAAATTCTGCAAATCTTATTTTCCGCTAAATTCGCTCCTTTCCCTACAACTCATTCATGCAGAAATTCTGCAAATGTTATTTTCCACAAAATTCACTACTTTCCCTATAACTACTCTATGATACAGAAATTCTGCATCTCAGCGTAGCGGCTTGAAAAGTTGGATGCAGAAATTCTGCAAATCTTATTTTCTGCTAGATTCGCTACTTTTTCTACAACAACTGTATCATGCAGAAATTTTGCATCTCAGTCTAGTGGCTTGAAAACGATGCCTGCAGAATTTCTGCAAATCTTATACATTTACCACTTAATTGACGTAGAACAAAATGAAGGGTGTAGAAATTTTGTCTCTCAATACAATAATTTGAAATAAATAGTGCAAAACTTCTGCCTTGTTAGTTACCATTTAACCCCCTACAGAATGTTTGAGGAAATTGGCTTTATTTAGTTTAAGACCACTTTGTAACAAGATTAAGCAGGCCCAAAAGGTGAATTAAAGTAATTTTCAATTTCTTATTAACCTATTTGCAGTGAGTGCAGATTACCCATGTGCATCGTAAAGCTAGGTTTATAGCAAAAGTACCTGTGGGAATATTTAAGGCGTGCTTGATTGGAGATTGATTGGAAATTAAAATCACAGCAAATTCTAAAATGTGGAAGTTTGTTACTAACAACAATATTATCATAATATGCCAAACTTCATTGCTGTGTTTTCAACTTTATTGCACGAAATGGTCAATAAAGCCCACCTCTTAACTATACTGCACTCAAGTAGATTAGGGCTTGGTTTTGTGATTCTTAACCCTTTCACTCCTACAGTGGCCAACTGTGATATGGAAATGTTTCGAACAAACCTAATTTGCAAAATACAGTATATAAAAAACGAATAGTGTCATGAAAACGCACTATTGAAGAGGGTTCATGTTAATGGTATCACCCCAAGATTTTACTCACTGACTCAAAATGTAAAACGTTTTTGCTATACAATTAGCTCTGTGAATAAAAGGTTTGGCGCATTTTCCGAAATTTGGCTGGCTAACATATTTGGGGCGAGCGCGCGAGAACGAGGGAAGATTCGTGTTTCACTCTTCACTCGCCCCAAATATCTGAGAGCCTGGAACAGGCTGGGTTATAATCAGCCTTAAACTATAGGTCATGGGATATCTTAAAAGTTGACAATGCACCACTCCCCTCCTTTAAATCTGCAAAGAACCAGGGCTTAATTTACCTGAGTAGTTGCGAGCTGATGTACCAATCAAAATAGCCTTCCTTCCAGACGCACATGTAAGGTGGCAATAAAAGCATTCCCTGCAGGAGAAAACCATGACGGATGTAAGAAAAATGCATACATGAAACTATAAAAAAAAAACAGTACCATACAAAATGCCTTAAGATGTTTTTGTAAGCAGAAGTGTACTTTCAAAGAGTAAAATGTCAATACGCAATCTACAAATTAGGGCACAATACTGCAGGTCTAGTTATAAAACATTGCAGGGCAACAGGCGAGCATACATTGAAGCTCTAAAAACACATTACACTACACCTTCAAGTAAGGGGGAGGTGGGGGGCACATCAACATCCTAAGATAACATGAGATAAGATAAGATAAGATAAGATAAGATAAGGGCCCACGAAGAAAATAATAATTGTTGATTTGGTAAATACTTGATGCAATCAAATTACAAGTCCATAATAGATCACACCAATCTCATATATGTATCTTACATTAATTTTAGAGTGTTTACAGTGTACCAATTTTGCTTCCATTTGGAAAGAAATTAACAGTTTCATATATTAGGTTATTGAGCAGAGTTGTTGCATTGCCTTAACTTTTGACCTTTAGATTTTAAAAACTGTACTTGTCCTACCACAGGCTTAACATTGTATGAAGTGTATACAAAGTGGTGAAACAACTAATATTGAAGTGGTGATTATTTGCAGCAATTACGACACTGTCATTCAAAGGTTACACTGAACATGTACTTATGCCAGAATAATTGCTAAAGGGACATTTTTACAAGATATTATAACAAGCACACTTGTTGACTTGCACCAAATTAGAGCAATATTTTTGCATGTGGTACAAAGTACAAAACACTGACTTGCATTGTTATTGGATAAAAACATTCAAAATTGAATGGCAAAAATCCAAATCGTAACCAAGTTGACACCCCTATTGTTATGCTTTAAAAACAACACTTTGACAACAGGAAATGTTCCCAGCAATAACCTCTACATAATCATGGTTCACCCTACTTTTAGTATGCATAATTTTGATACCCTCCTAACACTGCCATTTCAGTATCATGGGACCTGAAATGTGCACTTTGCATAAAAATTATATACTTTAAAGGGAAACAAGGGTATAGAGAAGTTTTATCTTAAATGAAAGGCCTTGTACACAGGATTTAAACATGTTATTAATTATCAAAATTTCCGTTAACCGTTAGCCATAAAAGGGCCAAAAGTTTGAAACGTGAAAGCCACTACCCCATTAAGACCCTCGACGAAGAAACGGTGTTCAGTTGTAGCCCCGCCTTATAACTAATGACGCGGGAATTAAAGCTAACAGAAATTAACGCGAATTTTACAAATTCATGAAATTCATGAAGCGTTAATTTCCTATAATAAAACATGGTGCAACCCCTTCTAAGAAAAACCCTGAGTCCGACCCCGACAAGGTCCATAAAAACGCAAAAAAAAAAAAAAAAGAAAGAACAAAGCTAAAATAGCCATATTAACTAGATAAACTTTGAATATATAATAGCCTGCTTGCAGACGTCTCCTATTTCCTTCGTTGCACGCGAAAAAGGGACGTCTGCGAAACAGCGTCGCTAATCATGTTCCAGTATCCCTGCTGTTTGGTTTTAAATTTCGCATAAATAATGAAACATTATCCACCGCTGTGGAAGTCTGGTCATATGTACCCCGACACAACATTTTCCCCAAGCTTTTCAGCTATTTAGCCAGCCTGTTACTCGGCCACTGAACGTTGATTTGCACCAGTCTAACAGGAGAATTGGGAATTATGCGTGTAGAATGCGTGGGATAGACCTAGACGAGTGTTTAAACGAGCCATGATCGCTCGGCGAAGAGGCACCAGATTCGTCTAAGAGAATTCGTTTCTCAAGAGAAGCCGATGCTCCTACTTTAAAAGATTCGGCAAGCAACTATTAAGTATAGTGAAACAAAAGCTAGGATTAAGAAGGCAAAGATCAGTGAGTTAGAAGAAAAATTGCAGCGCTCCTCCGAGAAATGCGACAGAGACCCGTCTAAAGAAAGCGTCGAGAAGCTGGAATGTTTACAGGCAGAATATGACGAACTCTATGACTATATCACTCAGGGTGCTATTGTTCGTTCCCGTGCAAACTGGTATGAAAAAGGTGAAAAAAAATTTATTTTAGAGAAATCAAATAAGAAAAAAAGTTGTGTACGGAAAATTGCCACAAGCGAAGGAACAATTACAACTAACCCTAAAAAATTATGAGTGAGTTAGAGTCTTTTTACTCCAATCTTTACAACGAAGAGAATAAAGGTCATTCATCATCACTGTTTGATGATCTGAAAAAGGTTCCAACCTTGACGGAAGAATTACGAGCCGTAAGTGAAGGGAAGATAGGGTATAATGAATGTTTTAAAGTTTTACAATCCTTTCAAAAAAACATAAAACTCCTGGAAACGATGGACTAATAATAGAGTTTTATTTGGCCTTTTGGACTCTAATTGGAAGACTTTTAGTAGAGTGCATAAACTTTTCTTACGAGTTTGGAGAACTTTCAAACAGGCTATAATTACACTTATTGAAAAAAGAGGTAAGGTCAAAAGGTTAATCAAGAATTGGAGGCCTATATCGTTAATAAATGTTGATGCCAAAATTATTTTCAAAGTTCGAGCAAACCGTCTTAAAATTAATACACCCCAATCAGAATGTGTTAAAGGCTGGTCTATTTTGATGCAGTTAGAACAATCGATGATATCTTAGATTACACTAAACGAAATTGCTGGTCTGGAATTTTGGTCGCAGTTGATTTTGAGAAAGCATTTGATACACTGAATTTCCAATTTTTGCTTAGGACCCTGCATAAGTCTAACTTTGGCCCATCTTTTATTCAGTGGATACGTGTTCAGTATAAAAACACATCCAGCTGTGTAATGAATAATGATTTTATGACCGGCCTATTTCCATTAGGTAGAGGAGTTAGACAGGGCGACCCACTTTCCCCTTACCTCTTTATATTAGCACTTGAGATCTTAGCTATAAGAATAAGAGAGGATAGGAATATACGGGGTCTTCAAATTGGTGAGGAAACAATCAAGCTTTCTATATTTGCAGATGACATGACATGTATTTTAAAAGATCATAATTCTTATACCGCTTTGCTTTGTATTCTCGAGTCTTTTAGAGAGTGCGATGGTTCAAAGGTTAATGACGAAAAAACAGAAATCATAGCCTTAGGGAATAATATGTTACATGAAGCAGACTTTCCAAAACGCAATCTTTGTGAATTTATCAAAATTTTAGGAATATATTTTGGTTATGACAAAAGACAAAGAGACAGTCTTAATTTCAGGCAAACATAAAAAAGCATAAAGAAATCCATCAATCTATGGAAATGGAGACGCCTCTCCCTTTTAGGGAAAATACAAATAGTCAAAACATTCGCTGTTCCAAAGCTAATGTTCAGAGCATCTGTGATACCCATTTCCAAAGAATTAATTAAAGAGGTGAATTCAATTTTTTTATGGCTTTGTGTGGAATGGGAAAGATAAAGTAAAGCGCCATGCATTAATATCTGACATCGGAATGGGTGGACTCAAGATGCTGGACGTCGAATCTATGATCAGTGCAAAACGAGTAACATGTCTAAAGAAATTTTTGGATGTCTACTCAAGTCCTTGGAAAATAATTCTTGACAAGTTTCTTTCACCAATCGGAGGACGCTTCGTCTTACATTGTAAAATTGACACTTCTTAATTGAGAATTAACTTACCAGTGTATTATACGGAGTGCCTTGACGCGTGGTCTTCTTTAAAGAAAACGCCAAGTTGTTATCGGGAAATCATTAATGAGATTATTTGGAATAACAAGTTGCTTTGTTCTGACAAAAAAATCCATGTACAGAAGTGACATATTAAATTTAGGCATTGTTAAGATAGGGGATTTAATATCAGCAAATAACTCTTTCTTGGGGGGTCTGGGCCGACCATGGAGGAGTGAAGACGTGTTTTTCGCCCGCTCCGCTTTGTTTGTATGTCGAAATATATTTATCTTTTTTAGCGTCTCCTTTATTGCATGGCTGAATTTTCCAGCAATTCGAAACGAAAAACTAGAAATAGCAGTGGCTCGAAAACTGTTTCTCCGACGGTAAGAGAAACTGCGAACCAAGCACCACAGACATCGAATCAAGCGCTGAAGGTAACGGCGAGAACTCCACTTTGACCATGACGGAAATTATTGCTCAGCAACTTCAACAACTCTAGAGAAGCTTACAAGCGTGGAAGGCAAATTAGATGGGGTATTCGAGAAAGTGCAACGCTTAGAAACAGCTTTGAACGGCGTCCAAGCAATTACGTTACAAAGCAAGACAACTCTATTGAATAGAGCGACTGATTACATGGACGCAGGACTCAATAACTTAAACACTGAAATACAAGCGTTACGAGAAAAGATTGGTGAGAACGAGAAAGAGATCAAGCTGTCAAATGATCGCTGTCTTTATCAAGAAGTATACATCAGAAGGAAGAATTTGCGATTCCTGGGCATCCCCGAATCGACCGGCACTGAAGAAGACACTAGTAAAGTTATTTATCAGTTTCTAGAGAGGGAGCTAGAACTCGATGGCGCAAGGGACATAGAGTTTCAGCGCGTGAATCGAATTGGTAAGAAGAAAACTGGCGTAAACAGACCGATTATCGCGCGATTTTTAAGATTTCCCGACCGGGAACGTACACTCAGGAGAGCACTCGAAGTCAAAGATGATATTGAGGTGAGAGTATTCTCAGATTTGCCAAGAGAAATTCAGGAAAGACGTAAGAAGCAATGGCCAAAATTTAAAAAGGCAAGAGAAGAAGGAAAATTTGCGTCATTTGACAAGAAGGAACCCGACAAGCTATATATTGATGGACATTTTTTTTCTGTCTAATGTAATGTAATGCCGTGCTTAAAATATATTTTAGAGTTAAAAATTATAGACGCTATAGGATCCTTTTTCTTTTTCACTTTATATTTCGCATTCAAATTTAGGAGTAGGTAAAGTTCCAAATCCCATGGGCTGCACGTCGGATAAAGTTATCCGCAGTCTTTATAATTTGCTATTGTGTTTTAGTGTTAAGTGCTTTGTATGCTTGTACTACAAGGTACCTTTTTACAAATTCAAGTCATTTCATCTATTCTTATTTACGCGCAGTATTTTTTCTTCAGTGCAAATAATATCTTGCATGGCTAATAAAATAATAAACTATTTTCTCATTCGAAAAGGAATATGTTGATTTCAAATTGTTGTCGCAAATGTTCGAGGGATTCGTTCTGCAACGAAAAGAAAAGCCCTTTTTATGTGGTTAAACGAGCGGAAATATGACATCGTTTTTCTTGAAGAAACATAATCCACCGTGGAAGATGAAGAAATCTGTAGGACACTATGGCAAGGTAAGCTTTTTTTTTTTTCACACGGTACTAATCATAGCTGTGGAGTAATGGCTCTAATAAGGAGTGACTTAGATTTTAACTTAAAATCTGTCGAAGTGGATGTTCAAGGTCGCTACGTCGTAATAGAAGCTGATGTGCAAGGCTCAAATTTTTTGTTTGTAAATACTTATGCGCCTAATAAGGTGCAAGAACAATGTCACTTTTTTGACAATCTAAATAAGATTATTGAAAATTTCGTCGTGGACAAAAAACAAAAGATAGTTATAGGAGGAGACTTAAACGTCGCGCTTGATTCCGACCTCGACTGCTCTGGTGGAAACCCTTTTAAAAAAGATTCAGTTAAAAATATCCAAGATTTATGTCTAGACTACGATTTGGTAGATATATGGAGAATAAGGAATCCTGATACTAAGCGTTTCACTTGGAGGCAAAAAAAGCCATTAATTCAGAGAAGACTAGATTATTGGCTAATAAGTGATGTCTGTCAAGAGGATATCGAAAAGACTGACATTATCTCGTCCATCAATTCCGACCATTCGGCAATTATTCTCCATTTTAATAACATAGACAGGCAGAAGCATAGTCCTTCGTTCTGGAAATTCAACGCCAGCTTAGCAGAAGATACCCATTTTGTCATACTCTTAAATGAAACCATGCCAACCTGGTTAGACGAGTTTAAGGAAGTTCCCGATAAAAGAATATGATGGGATTTAATTAAATACAGAATACGCCAGTTCTCTTAAGTTTAGCAAAGAAAGGGCTCGCAAAAGAAGGGAAAAGATTACTAACATTGAAACCTCTATGAAGACTTGTGAGGAACACTGTGAGAGATGTCCCTTCCCCGAAAACCTTGAACGATATGAAATCTGAAAATTAGAGTATAACAATATCTATGAAAATTTAGCTCAAGGCGCAGTTGTTCAATCTAAAGCAACTTGGTATGAAAAGGGAGAAAAGAGTAATAAGTATTTCCTAAATTTAGAGTCCCACAAAAAAGCTAAAAGCTCGGTGTGCAAGGTGTTCAATGAGGACGGTATTTTAATTACTGATCCTAAAAAAATATTGCAAGACATTGAAAAGTTTTACTCAGACCTGTATAAGACTGACTCTCTAACACCCTCTGAGAACGTGCTAAACTTCTATCTAGAAAACCCAGAAATACCAAGACTCGCTGAAGTCGACGCTAAAACTTGCGAAGGCAAATTAACGACTGAGGAATGCCTTAAGAGTCTTCAATTATTTGAAAATAACAAGTCGCCAGGAGACGATGGCTTAACGGCAGAATTTTATAAGGTTTTTTGGAATATTGTAGGTAATTTAATGGTGGAGAGTCTAAATTACTCTTATGATCATGGAGAATTGTCGAACTCGCAGAAGCGAGCTATTATCACACTCATTGAAAAAAAGGATAAAGATAGGAGGGATATAGCTAACTGGAGACCAATATCGCTTATTAATGTTGATGTAAAAATTGGCTCAAAAGCCACTGCTGAAAGACTTGAGGCTATACTGCCCAACATTATCCATCATAATCAATGTGCATATGTCAAAGATAGAACTATTGGTGACGCTGTAAGATCTATCCAGGATATTTTGGATTACACGAAAAAAATATCAAGTAGAAGGAAGACTGATCTCTATTGATTTCAAGAAAGCTTTTGACTCTGTAAGCAGAGATTTCCTGTTTCGAACTCTGTCTGCTTTTCATTTTGGACCTTCGTTTATACAATGGATTCACACATTTTACAACAATATATCAAGCTGTGTTTTGAATATCGGTTTTTCTACTGCCCCATTTGAAGTTCAGCGGGGGTAAGGCAGGGAGATCCGCTATCCTCCTATCTGTTCATCATTGTCTTGGAAATTTTGACTATTAGTATACGTAGCAACAAAAATGTTCAGGGTATTTTGGTGGATGGAGAAGAAATTAAATTGGAACTTTTCGCTGATGATTTTACCACCTTTGTGTTAAACGATTATTCTTTATTGAAGTTCTTCGAGCTTTTAGAAAGTTTTGGATAGTGTTCGGGTATTAAGATAAATCATGAGAAGTCAGAAATTATGTTATTTGGAGATTGCGCCCACTCATCACTCAATCACAATCTTTTTAAAAGCATAAAAATAAAAACACATGTTAAAATTCTAGGGATATATTTCTCATATGACTATCGCGTCAAACAAAAGTTGAACTTTGACGAATTGATTAATTCTATTAAGGATAATTTAAGGATATGGAGGTGGAGAGACCTCACTCTTATCGGCAGAATTCAAATTGTTAAGACATTCATCATCCCAATATTCTTATATCATGCAGGCATGATCTGCTTAGATAAACATTTTGTGAACGAGGCCAATAAAATTATCTTTGATTTCATTTGGAAGGGAAAAGACAAAATCAAGCGTCTAGCGCTTATTAGCGTTATCGAAGATGGCGGACTTAAAGCTCCACACCTAGACTCCATTATTAAAACTCAGAGAATACTTTGGTGCAAACGACTCGCAAGTGAGCAACCCAGCAACTGGAAAACTATACTTCTGTACTATTTAAAACCCGTTGGCGGTAAATTTATCTTATGTTGTGACTTTGATGTAAAAACCTTACCCATCAAGCTTCCAACGTTTTATGAAGAATGCCTCAAATACTTCGCAGAGTGCTCTGTAGCAAACAAAGGTAGCGCACAAAACTCCACAGACACGGATCTTTCTAAAATAATTTTATGGAATAATAAAGCTATTTGTATTGATGGTAAGTCTGTATATAACAATAGTTTAGCAAATATAGGTATTCTTAGAATAGGGGACCTGATTTCTGAAGATAATAAGCTTATTACAAAATACAAGCTACGAGAATTGATTATCTCCCTGTTAGACGCATTCAAACTTACATGTGTAATTGAAGCTCTTCCAATTGAATGGCGTAAATTCTTAAAAACGTGTAATCCTTCTGTTATTGAGCCCTTTAACGTCCAAAATCAGAGTCAGTTATATTGAAATAGTCAAAATGTCTTACTTAGCAAAGCTGTATCGAGGATCATTTATAAGGAAATTCGAAATAGAAACATTACTCCACCTACAGCTCAACTCAAATACAATGCTCAATTTGTATCTGATGAATTAGATTGGAAAAAAATCTACAGTTTGCCACATCGTGTTGCCTTGGACACAAAATCGCGCGAATTTCAATATAAACTTCTCCACAGATGTCTCGCCACGAACGTCCTCCTTAGCAAAATTGGTAAAATTTCATCCCCAGCTTGCTTATTTTGCGGAGAAACAGACGAATCTCTCGAGCATATCTTTGTAACGTGCCCTTACACCAAGGAATTCTGGGCAGAAGTTATAAAATGGATGGCCAACCAGGACATTGAAATTGGACCTCTTTCTAATAAGGACATAATGTTTGGTATAATGGAGTGTAAAGAAGATTTGTGAGCCATGTTTTGTTCATTGCGAAAAAATATATTTATTCTTGCAGATGTAATAAGGCCAAACAATCCATTACAATATTAAACACTAAGATTAAGATGATTTACCAACTTGAAACGATGGTTGCCAAATCTATTAATAAACTGCCCACCCACCTTAGAAAATGGGGCAATTATATTGAAAATTAATGTAATTACAATTTCGCACTGTGCTCTTTGTTGTCATAATATAAATAAGAATATGTGCAATATCTGTAAAAAGGTCCCCCGTGCATCATATGTGTATGTATCCGTAAGTATTTATAGTGAGTATGTGTAAGAAATTTTGAACATGAAATAAAAAAATTGAAAATATATATATTGTATGGTATTACCTCTTCTATTGGCAATCCCGAACAAAGATTTTTTTTTTTATCATGAGTATGATTAATTCAATTCCTGCAGAATGGCTTTCCCTTCTCAAAGCTTATTTCGAGAAAAAAGTGATTGACCCCCTTCCAGACATCCAACTATTAGGATGGAAAGTGGTAATTTGGTTCCTATTCTCGGTACCACTCCTAAACAGATTTACCAACTCTTTCTGCGGCAGAAACAGATCCCACCCACTGCTAAACAGAAACTAACAAGCAAGTATTCAAATACAGCAATTAATTGGGAGAAGGTTTATTCTTTAGCCTTTCAAACCACTTTAGAATCCAACACTAGGGAATTTCAATACAAAATTCTAAACTGTATCGTCTTTACGAACGAGAAACTTAATCGTATTGGTCTCGTTGAATCCCCAAGCTGTACTTTCTGTCAAGAAGTAGCGGAATCCGTCGAGCATTTACTTTCCTCCTGCAGAATATCCTCTGATTTTTGAAAACACGTCTTCTCCTGGCTCAGAGATAATGACTTGTATGTTGAAACAATTAATGAGTCGGACTTAATCTTTGGAAAATTTGATATTGCAAATGATTTTCTTTTAATTAGTCATGTATTTTTATTGGGAAATTATTACATCTACTGTACGAGATGTGAGAAAGGCCTACCTACGCTTGGAGGTTTCATCGCCAGAAAAAGGCGTGTATATAATATCGAATCCCATATTGCCAGAGAGAAAAATAAACTTGTTAATCATTTCCAAAAGTGGGAAAAGTTAATCAATGTACTTACGCAATAGATAACTTGATAGGTCTATGTAAAGAAGACATTTCTCTTAATTTTTACTTACTGAGCAGCATCGCATTTTTTGCATTTTTCATTTATTGTTTGTATGTGTATTAGTATTGTAATTAACTGTTGTAATTATTCATAGTATTTACTATTATTCTAATTTTTTAATTACTATTATTATTATTATTATTATTATTATTATTATTGACAATTGTAATGATTTCATTTGATTCATTTGTGATTCAATAAAAATTATTTTAAAGAAATGTTTTTTTTTTGCCCGCCCGACAGGGAAAGGTGCGAATGATCCACATAATCCTTCGTTGCCGCGTCCATTTCCGCGACCATGTTTTTTGAAAGCGATGATTTTGTGGGTCCCCATGTTCAGGGCTTCGTACATTGGCTCTGTTCCGTCTCTTCGTAGGAAATACTCATCGACCTAGTGTTTGGTTGCCGCGTGCTCCGCGCTTTCCGGTGGAGCAAGATTCACGATTGCGTCGTTGTTCATGTCCTTGTTGCGCAACCGCGTCAATTTTGGTTTGCAAACCCTCCTCCACATATTTTTTGTTGACGGCGTTTCTAGCAGGCTTGCTGGAATCGGCGTCTTTCAAATTGATGATGGCATTTCCATCCATATTCAAATCATCCCACGCGGGCTTGTCTCCGTCAACTTTCAAACACTACGCAATTTCCCAATCAAGAAGGCTTTTGTTCACAGCGTCGTAAATGTCTTTGGCGTAACCCATGTTGGTGATGAGATTCTCCTCCATGTTCATGTTGCCGGTCATTGGTGTGCTCCCGTCGAGTTTCAGAAAAGCTCCTGTCGCTGAGCCCGTTGGTCCCTGAGGGCCTTGCGGGCCTTGTGCTCCTTGCGGTCCTCTGACCCCTTGAACGCCACATGGTCCCTCTGGCCCGCGGGGGCCAGTATCGCCTTTGGCGCCTTTGTCACCTTTGGCCCCCACATTCCCACGGTCGCCTTTCGGCCCTTGCGGGCCCGTTGGGCCTGGTGGGCCTTCTTCTCCGCGAGGGCCTTGTGGCCCCTGCGGCCCCTGAGGGCCTCGTGGCCAGGTATTCCCCTTCGCACCACGCAAACCCCGTAGCCCAGGGGGGGCGGCGGCTCAAGCCGCTGCCGCTCCGGGTCTTCTGAAAAACCTGGGTCGTTTGGTAAACCACCCCATTATATTGTTTCGTGGACATTTTTCTCCATCACTTTTTGTGGTTTGTCGAAGTAAAAGAAGGAAAACTTCTTGTCGGTGGCGCGGTCCAGCAGGTTGTGGTCAACGCCCAGCTCGTCGGCGATTCGTTTGTTCTCCCTGTGGAGGAAGCGGAAAAGGCAGAAATGACTGCAGTTGTCCCGGATGTTTTTGGGGACCTTGTAATAGGTCTGGGTGAGACAAATGACGCTGCAGTTTCTGTGCCGGCCGTTAATGAAGTAGTTGATGATGTCGTTTTGGTCTTTTTCGCAAGTCGTCGAACAAGGCGATTTTTTGGTTGTCGGGAGGCAGCTCTTCGAGGGGAACGATTTCGTCGCCGGGCGCCTCGCTGACCTCGTACCCCACCTCGGGGTCGATGTTTTCGTCGAAGTCCCGCAAGAGCGCTTGATACTTGTGCTAGCGGAGGTTTTCCGAAAAGAGAAAGACTTTGTCGAACTCCAACAGCTCGTAGAGCATGTGAAGCAGGATTTTGGTCTTGCCTGAATTGCTCGGCCCGCAGATCAGCATCCGGAAAACGTTGGCGGGCATGGCCGGATGACCCTGCCGGAAACCGTTTGTGGCTGCGACGTCGGGATCATAGTTCGGAATTTGCATTTTTTCCCCTTATATACATACAGCAAAAGCCCACCATGTCTCTGAAGAAATGGTGGCAAAAGGCAGAGGCCAATACGGAAGTCGAGAGACAGGAGCAAGAAATCCGCCGGAAATACTAAGCAAACAAAATCGCGAAGGCGTTTGGCCAGGTCGAGGCCGAAAAACTTTTCCGTCCAGTCACGACGAGGTTGGACAAAGGTTTGAATCAGCCGCCCGTGGAAGAGGCGGCAGGCCCCGACTACGAGATGGACGTGCTCGACCGAATCAACCCGTTCGGTTGGGACGATTTCAGGCCAGAGGCTGAAACCCTCCTCCATCGCCATCCCCTGAAGAGGAGGAAGAGGAAGAAGAGTTTCCTGCTCCGCCCCCGCCGTTGGCGGAAGAAGAGGGCCCCGCACGACCGACATGGAGTGAGCCGGTGGAAACAAGCTTTCGCGGCGGCTCCAACGAATCGGATGCCTTGCGCGCGGCGAAACGACTGATCACACTGTATGAGGATGACCCCAACTACAGAGAGAAAAAGAAAGACTCCGGTTTCTATGGTTACACCGTTAGCGATCTCAAAGATTTCGTTGATGGGGTTCAAACCCAAAGAAGGGGGTTTTCACACCAGCAGTTGCAAGAGGGACAAAGGGGGTTGAAACGGACTCCCGCACCAGAAACAAGATCCCGACCGCCCCCAGATTGGGAACAGGCCATTTTGGAACGGCGGCCCACGATTGAAGGGCTGGAAGAAGACGAGGAGGACAAGGAAACCGAGGGGATCGGCTTCGGTAAGGCCGCTGAAGTCCTGATCCAACGACTGTATGTGGGCCTTGGTTCGCTGAAAGCCGGCAACACCTCGTAGAATCTCCGAAAAGAGGTTTCTTCTTTGGTTGAAAAACTTCTCCAACCTGGGGTTATCAACAAATTTCAGAGCCGCAAGATTTTCAACGATTACATACGGAGCTGAAATGTTTCACCTGCTGCTCGACTCGAGCCTTGCGAAGCTGCAACTAAACGGCGCCTTCCAAAAGTCCCGTGATGTCCAAATCACGTTCAACCCGCCCATCTTGCTCGACAGCACCCGAAACTACGAAGCGGCGCTCGGCAACCTCATCACCATGAGCTACTCCTGGTAGAACGTTGCGGCCGCCTACAACAACAACAACAACGCGAAGTGGCAGAAGAAAGGGGAAGCCTGGCAAACCTTGACCCTGTCGGACGGGATGTACGATTACACAGGCCTCCACCGGTTTTTACAGGGGCACACTGGGTTCTTTTACCCAGATGCGGAACAGAAAAAAACACATCTTCTGTCTGTACTTCGCAGCCAACCAGCGGGTAGTTGTCGAGCGTTTCGAGCTGTGGGTCCCGAAGCTGACATTTTCGCCTAAAGGGAAGGAGCTCGTCAACGAGAACTTTCTGAAACCCGGGCAATGGCGCTACTTGAAGGAAACGCTGATACCCGGCACTGACAGACGAGACGTTGGAGGGCAATGGCTGATAACCCCCGGGGTGAGAATCCAGAAGGTGGCGAACCTGAATGCGGCCACAACGAACCCCTATGTCTTCAGCACTTTCGCCCTCGACGGAGGGGCGAAGCTGACGACTTGCCGCCTTCAGTACGGCTCGACCTTTTACCCGAGCTGAAGTACGACGGGGAAGACCAAATCCAGATACGCCGTGACATGATCGACTACAGCTACAGGAAAAACGACTTCAACACTGGGACCCAGCTGAACGTGGCCAACTACTCGACGCTTTACCCCGTCGTCTATTTCGATCTCCGGCCGACCAAGGAGAGCGTGACCGGGGATGGAAAAAAGCTGGTTTTGCACTACCGCTTGAACGAAGCCGCCACAGCGGATTACCGCCTGTACGCCGCCGTCCTGAATCAGCAAGAGTTCGTCATAAAACAGATTGGCAACGAGTTGGTTTTTGTTTGAATAGCTGCGGCTCTGGAAATTTTATTCTCTGATATAAGACGCCGACGGTGTATCACCCGTTCAAGATAGATCTGACTGACGGTCAAAAGGGCCAGCCTCCGAAAGGCTTTCACTGAAAGAGGAGCTGTGACTCTGCGCGTCAAACCTGACAAGATTGGGCAGGGCGACGATCTTTTGTTACCGCCACGCAAATCAACCAGCTGAAAAAGGGCCGCCAGCAACGGCTGCGGCGCTGATGTCAAAATGAGCAAGACGCAGATCTACAGAATTGCCCCGCGCGGCGGCAACCTCTTTTTCTCAGTGCTTGGTTTGGCCCGGGCTCTCGCCCCCTCTGCAGCAAAAGCTTTGGGCATGGCAGGCCTCAGCTTTGGCGCGGAAAAAGCTTTGAAAAATATTTTCGGAAAGGTTTTCGGCCTCCATTAGGTGCAGTTGTACAAACTCACGCAAATGCTGTCCCCCGACCAGAAAAAGGCAAATGGAAAATTTCTTGTCGGCAAGGGCTTGGTCAGTGGGGGCGGCGCCGCGCAATATGGCGGGTTTCTTGGCATACTGGCTTCCATCGGCGTTCCTATCGTCATCTGCCTTGTCTAAAAGATGTTGAGGAGTGGAAAGCAAGTGCAGACCTGCAGCTCGGTTCCCGCTCCTCGCCTGCCACCAGCCGCTCCCCCTCCCGGGGCAAAGAAATGCAAATGCGCCCACCACCCTTCTGGGGTCGGTGGGAAGACTGGGAGCGCCCGGAGGTCGGGCGAGGAAAAAAATTAAGTTCAGGAACGTACCCCTTTCTAACGTTGACCTGATGAATTGATGCAAATATTTGGGCATCCCGCTCAAAGGCATCTTCTCCCGCAACGAGGCCAAACCCCTGCACCATTCGCCCTCCATCATCAACCTGGATGATTTCGGGAGTTTGGGTTTGTTGTTGGAAGGGAAAGGACCCTCGGGTTGGCGAGGGTTGCAGATGAGTTGGAGCGGGAAATGCGAAATTTGGGCCACAAAACTTTTCTTCGCAACGACAACCAAATCCAATGGATTGGAAGTGTGTGGTGTGGGTACTTCTGCCTGCTTTTCCTCAATGAACGGAACAAGGGCACACGTTTCAAAGACATTCTCAAAATGTTTTCTGACGATGTGCGCCACAACGAGCGGGTTGTGAAAAATTATTTCCTGAGTTTAGCGTGACAATGGAATTGTATTGCGTGAAAGACCCCGAATGTGGCTAGGTCTGAAAGGGTTGTCGTGACCAAAAAAAAAACGAATGGCAAGGCCAAGTGTGCGGTTTGCGGCAGAACAAAACCCGATTCTTGCAGGGAAACTAGCGGGGCCCTCTCAAGTAGAGGGCGCTGGTGTTTTCACTGACCTTGCGGGCACTGCGCTCGACTTCACTCTGCAGCATGGGATTCCGTATCTCACAACGAGCGGGAAAAAGGGAGTGGAGGCCGGCCGCTATTACGCTGATGCGCTGGGCAACAAAAAGCTCCAGAAAAGGGCCATCAATTACGGGGGGCGCAAGGCTACCCAAGTTTTGGAAAAGGTCGGCAGTGAGCTGTTGGACCAACTTTCCAGGAAGGTGCGCCCCAACATCCGTTACAAAACCGACCGACCTGATCTTGACGGATTGATCTTCGTTTCACAGGGTGTGTTGGTTCCCAAGTTAGTAGTATAGTAGTTGGGGGTACCAGATCATAAATGATCTGTTACCAAACCCAACTACCACACTACTTTCCATATAATGGCTTTCAACATTTTGATCTCGTATTTTTGGCAATCTATAGTTTATTAAAAATGCGTGACTTTATCGGAAAAATTACCAAGCGTGACATTCTCGGAAACATAGAAAGTCGATGGTACAATTCGATGATCTCGTACCAACCCAACTACTATATTTCCATCTGATGATACAATTCGATGATTTCATATTATGATCTCGTATTTTTGGCAATCTATAGTTTATTAAAAATGCGTGACTTTCTCGGAAGAATCACCAAGCGTGACATTCTCGAAAAAATTACCTTTGAATTTGTTGAAGCAATTAAAGATGCAGAAAAAAAAATAGCAAAACTGGTGGCCACCAGAACCTCTCATGAGGGACTTAATTTGGAATTTGAATCACCACCCGTCCCTCATGAGAGGTTTTTTTTTTGTTTTTTTAATTCCCACCTCCACACCACCAGAGCACTATCATTTATGTTTTTCCCACCTCCACTCCGCTCTGGCCCTATCAGACCCTCTTAGGGCTAAGTATTTGTTTAATTGTTTTTTTCACCCTCCGGCTTGAGGTTGAACCGGCACTTCTGACAAGCCTAAGCTCGAATATAGCTCTACCCAACAACCCGACACCATCTCAGGGTGATTTTTTGTGTGTTTTTAACCCATGGAATAACGGCGGGGGGTTTTCGTTATTCCATGGGGTGGCTTGTATACATTTCGCTAACGAAAGGTCCCCGCTTTTTCCAATCGTTAGATACTTTGTATACAAGCCACACTTTATCTGTGTAAAAAAAACCCTTTTATATGCGTTTGTATTTTCATTTTTATGCTTGTGGTGCATAAATGAAATTTTCAAAGATAAAAAATAATACGCATGTGTAAAAAGCGAAAAATCTAGAATCCCCTAAACATAGTGACGTAGTTTGATGACTCATTCGAAAGGGAACCCCCCCCCCCCCCCAACAAATGTTCCTGTCTCATGTGCTAATTCTTCGGGTAAAGGGTCAGAAAAAGGGCAGTATTTTAAATTAAATATACAACAAAGCTCACAATACTATCCTGAACTAGGTGAATCAGCGGATTTGAGGCGATAAAAACACCACAATAGCAGAACTTTTTAGATTTTATAATGTCCGTATGCATAGCTTGTCACGCCATTATCATGAATATACCGCTTATCATCGAAACAGCTGAGTGATACTTTATTTATCTCATAACTTCCTAGTTGATGTTTTTGGCTTCTGATTGTTTTCATTCTATGATGCAACTGTTTATTATCAAATAGTGTCTCTTTATAATTTTCATGTTTGATGTTATTCTTAATAATATTCTTCTTAATTCCTTTAGCAGTCTTCCCTCCTTTTTGGTTGTCTTTCATATAGCTATACATTTTCGATCGTAGACCGATGAATTCACAAATTGGAACTCCTGCAGCCTCATCTTTGAATTTACTAATTACTTTTTTATTCGTCTTATCGAAATATGGAGAGCATTTTGGGTAGTCGCTGTTGTCAAATTTATTTTTATCCTTCCAGAAATTTACGTCTTCGGTTTCGATTTCATAGGTCAAGCTGTCTGTGTCTGTGAAGAGCAGCTTCGCCTTGTTTCCGTACTTCTCTTTAATATAGTTGTAATGGAAATCATACATCAGTGTCTTGCTCAAATCCAAGATACACATCCCCACATATGCCGCCCTGTTTAGGGTGAGTGTTTCTTTAATCTTATGCACAGCTACCAAATTTTCATTGAAGATTTTACTGCTAACATATGTCGGTTTAGCAGCCATTTTTAATAGTTTCTTTTCATCCGTGACTAATCTGACGTCTACTCGCTTTCTGAGGTTTTCCATCGTTTTTCCGAAGACTGAATTGTTCATGAGTTTGAAGAAGTCTTTCTCAAAGGCATTTTTAGCATTAGTTCTTTTCTGAGTGTTGAAATTAATATATTGCTTCAACCATGCGGACTGATTGAACTCTAGAACTCGATGGACTTTAGTTATTTTCAAACCGAGATCAGTGTATAATTGGAGGTTCCTATAATGGAGCACGTATTTTTCTTTGTTGCTTAATGTTGGTATTAGTTTATGTACCAGACCAGTTGATATTTTATATTTCTTCGCGATGTTTTTAGAATACCCAGACAACATACTTTCAGCTACTTTGACCTTTTCCGGTCCCAGCGGGTAGTCATTATGAAGATCATGCAATTCTTCAGGATATTTCATGTCAACTTCAAGTATCAAACCTTTCTTGCTATCTTCTTGGTACTTTGCTAGGTCTAACTTCCTGATCAGCTTTTCTGTCAACCATTTGAAACCACCGGTTGGTAAATATTGACTCATAGCCCAACCATACAAATTATTAGCATCGAGATACATGATGTAATTCGAGGGCGCCTTCTCATCGTATTTTTTCATGTATTTATTGTTTGCTTTACCATAACGATTGGCTATATAGCTGATTCCACCACGCAGACCCTTTTCAATGAATTGAAACATATCAATATCAACCATAAGCTCTAGTTTAATGTCAGTCATTTTAACCATTGCATCCCACGAAAGCCCTGGAGACGTGAAATAATGACATGGGTCCAGTTTGTAGTATTCAAGACACGTTTTCCTGAAGTTTTCAAACACATCAGCTAATAGAAGGATGTCTGATTTAAGGTACAGGTCATGATACTCACCCATATTTTTGAGAGAGAATGTATTCCACACATTCTGGGCATGTGTATAGTCTTCATCATTTATATGTTCATCATTTAATATGCTGTAAAAGTTTTCTTTTGGTGGTAGCTTTTCATTGAATTTATCAAAGCTGTCCATGAAGTCGTATGGATAAACTCCTTTTTGAGACATTAAATTAAGCTTTTTACCTTTGAATTCTTGGGAGGTGTATTTTAATGACTCTTTTGGTAGATTACTGACTAGTCTATCCAAACTAGAGCTCATAAATTGGAAACTATCGATGAACGTGAGGTGATTACCAAGCATGAAAGCCATATACTTCTCCAGGTTGTTGGGTATAGCATTTATATTCATCTGTTTCTCCTCTCCTTTCTTATTTTTGTATGCATATTTCTTAACAATAGCACCAATCTCTTGCATTATAAAATGACTGTAATAACCTCTTAGATTGTGGAATATAACAGGTATTTTTATTTCTTCTGGGTTTACTCTGAGTTTCAGATTACATTCTTGATGGGCAGAGCTTCTGTATTTACCAGCAATGGCAATGATCTCGAACCCGAATGTCTTTATCGGTATATTTTTTATTGCAAATGTGGCATTTTTGGGTTTTTTGGAATTCCTCCTCATCCTCTTTTGTCATTTTTAATGGTTTGTTGAATTCCTTTTTCATGATACTTTTGCAATATTTGACTTCTTCTATCATTTTTTCCATGAATTTGTACACAGCTTTTTCACCTCTGTATATTGTTACTGGTTTGCTGTATTTATCATCATAACAACAAACAATCTTATAGCCATATCCACAGTCTGTGTGCTTCTGGTATGCTTCTGTGTATGATTTATCATTATTGGGTTGACAACCGTGTATTTTTTCAGTGATGGCTTCAAAATCAGCATAAATCACAAATGTTGCAGGTTGTTGTTTATGAAAATTATTGAATTTCAGTGTATTATTGTTCTTATCAGGCATTTTAATAGCCTGAGTGCCATTCACTTGAATACAATTGTCTTCATGATCATTTAGTACTCTTTCGGAGCTGAAACACTGCAAACAATGCATGCAGAAATGCTTTCTCTCCTTATGTTTCGTCTGATTGTACATTAACTTGTTAAAATCTTCGATTAACACATAATGCTTGTTTTCATTTTAAGTTATCAGAAGAAGATTCAAACAGTCTTCATACTTTTCTTTTGAAACGTATATTGGATATGTTTGTTTATCTTCATAACCGAAAACATTAATGTTGATCTCATTTTGCTTTTCTATTTTATTGTACGGCTTTGTGGTTACTGGGAATTCAATCCCTGTATAATCCAATTTTTCAATGTATTGTTTGTCTGATTTTTTAATCCTCTGTGGGTATTTCTCTTGTGGGTTCAAGTGTCTGATGTGACATCATCGGAAACATTCATTATCCTCATTTTTCAAGTTAATTAAACCTTTGGCACTATTTCGTAATTCTACTGGTAGTTTGATATATGAGGAGCCTTTCATTGGTTGATATCTCACCACATTGAGGTAATGACTATCAACAGATTCGATTGTCCAACCAGACCCCTCAGAAACCCAAACTGCAATCTTATTTATTTTTTGTTGTTTTGACACTTGTAATGATTCATTGATCTCTGGATTGTTTATAATTGTTTCAGCTTGACTATTGAAATATGCGGTTTTGAATTCTATTTCTACGTCAGTCATTTTTGCAAATGTTACCTTGAGTGTTTCAACAAATTTCAGTCCTTTCATTTCATTTAACAGATTTTTTATATGATATGCAATAGCCATTCTTGTGTTTAGTAGTTACTCTAGCGGGTCTTTGTAATTTTTTATGTCAATTTCATAAGACTTTGTGTATCCTTTCAGAGCTTTCTCTGTTTGCTCTATCTTAGTTCTGGGTGCTGGCACAGGTCTCTGCACTGGCTTTTTAGTTCTGGGTGCAGGCGTTGGTTTGTCTCTAAACTCTAATGGCGGAAGAATTATGTTGTTTTCATAATCTTGAACCATTTGTTTTACACTCCTTCGGGGTGCTGGCACTGGTCTCTGTACAGGCTTGGTATCATCTACCACTATAATCTTAGGCTTCTTCTGTTGCTTTAATAGCAATTCGATGAGTTTAGATTTGCTAAGTTTTTTTCAGATTTTTTTATCCATTCTTATATTATAATTAGATTTTATTTTTGACAATTTATTGTATTTATCTATAGTCATTATTTAATATTTTTTTTATATATTCGAAAAATTCAAGTGATCCAAGTGATCCAAATACTGGATCCTTTGAACTGTATTTCCTATTTTGGATAATTAATCTTTATCACTCTTGATGCATCATCTCTACGTGCTCCATTCATTGCAAAATTGATGTCTCTCTCATCAACAGCTGACATCATACTTTTAATGTGCTTCTTTGTTTTCAGGTGACACCATTTTCCAGCAAGTGTGTAATTTCTTCCTGTCTTACAAATGTCGCAATACCATTCTTTATTTAACATATAGTTGGTCCTATGTTTTCTTCTTTCTTCATCACTTTTAACTCTGGGCCTTCCACGACCTCTTTTAACATTCTTATTCTCCATATGTAATAACTATAGATTTGTTTTTAAATATGTTTTTTTATATAGCCGGAAATAATATCTTCTTCATTTATTTTTATGTACGTATTTTAAATGGTTATTCAATGTTTCTGATGACTTGAATTTTCTTGAGCATTTGTTGCATTTGATACTAACCCCATCAAAATAATAGATTACTTCTTTCAGTATTTCATCATAGTCATTGCTAATTAACACTTTGAAATTGTTGTTTTGATACTCTTGAAGCATCATTTTTTGATCAACAGATAATTTCCCATTGCCTTTTGGGCTTTTGAATTCAATAGCAAAGCCTGAATACACTTTATGTAGATTTTGAATGATCAGATCAGGTGAACCTTTTTGATAACCCATGTTATAAGATCTCAATCTCATGTCACTATTTATTTGGTTTTCACCTAGTGATGCATTTAAAAGTGCTTTTGGATGGTGGTTTCTTATATAGTTAACCACTTTTTTGCGTAAGTCGTACTCAGTCTGTATGTTGAAAGTCAACATTTTGAAAGGTTTGTGGTCATACCGTCCAGTTTTTCTGATTGATGGTAAAACCTCTTTTGTGATCCATCGTTTGAATTCCTTTGCTTTATCCATGTCAGATCTCAAAATGAGGCTATACAAACCGGATTCATTTATGTAAATCACATGGTCATTTTTTTGGGGGAACGGATTGTTCCCCCTAGATTTGAGGTCGTTTAATGTGATTTTA
The DNA here is from genome assembly GCA_016490735.1 of Pachyseris speciosa. NCBI lineage: Eukaryota > Metazoa > Cnidaria > Anthozoa > Scleractinia > Pachyseridae > Pachyseris > Pachyseris speciosa. Next base: position 176,470 of record JAEMWC010001251.1, on the reverse strand, counting down.
TCTTCAGAATCAACATGATCACGAATAGCTTTGCGAGTGTTTGTATACTTTAAGATTTTAGCAACAGTCTGGGCTTTGAACCATATGTCATCATCCTTATTGATGATATCCAGTTTAGTTTCTTCATAAGTGAAAGACATAATATATACTGATATATTATTCCATTTAATTGAACGCAGTGAGTAACCAGAAACAATAATATCTTTGGCTACCATGAGCAAATAACAGTATGTACAACTGTATCTTCTGTTATATGTACATTAGATAATATTCTTTAAATCCTTCATTGGTATCCAACTGTTAAAGTCATCACTATATCCCTTCCACTTCACCAAAGCTTGTTTTTTTTTCTTATAGTCTCTGCGAATGACTTTATCGATACGGAAAACATCCTGTCTGGCTTTTAATAATTCAGGTTCATAAAAACTCCCTTGAATATCTTCACCTCTAAGATCTTTTAGTTTGTATGTTATTGTATTAGTGTATTGAATCTTATCAACTGTGAACACTTCCTCAGTCCAATTTGGTGTATAGCCCTTGTCGAACACATTCCGTTTATACTTAGATATTCGGACCTTGTCACCAACCTTAAATTTTGGTTTAGCTGATAATGGCTCCATATCACCATAAAGATTAAAGTAAGCAACTCCTTCATTCTTTTTCTTTGAAGCCTCTGTGGGTGTCATCTTTATGCTTGAATGTTTTGTGTTGTTGTACTGTTTTACTAGTTTTGGGAGCATATCGAGATACATTGTATTACCTTGAACTGTGAACTGTGTCCACATTTTGGATTTAATTGTCCTATTCCATCTTTCAACTACTGATGACTTCTCCTCATTCTCGGTGGAGTACATGTGTATCTCATTTTTCTCTAGCAAGTCCTTCAAGTGTTTGTTATAGAACTCTTTACCCTTATCAACCCATAGATATTGCGGTTTTCTGCCTTCCTTGAATATTGTTTTGAATGCTTCAGTTACAGTTTCACCTTTCTTATCCTTCAATGGGGAAATCCAACCATATTTGCTGAAGACATCAATAACCATAAGAAGATATCGGTATCCCTTATTCCATTTACTGAACTGTTGCATTTCAACTAGATCACTTGCCCATATTTCATCAATTTTATTTACAATCACACGCCGCCGAGTAAAATTTCGTTTTATGGGTGCATGTAATTCATCAGCTAATTTTTCTTGCCAGTTTTCTTCACTCGACGGCTTTTTCCGTTTTTTGGAACACCTAAACCTAGTTTCTCCTTTTTGTTGATTAGGAATCTAGCTGTTTGACCCCATTTTGGCATTTCACCATATGGTATTTGATCGAGAGATTTTACCATTGTTCTGTCACAATCACCTTTATCTTTTCCCATATCATAACAAATATCGTGGTAAGCTGCTATTTCATCCACCTTATTGTAAGGTAGTACATTCCATTTTGTTACCTCACCAGTATTTTTATCATACTCCAACTGTTCATGGAGTGGATTGTAAGGTCCCATGTATTTATATTTACTTGGAGTCCAACCTGCTTTTGGTTTTGGTAGTTTACCGATCATCTTGTGAATGTCAATAGCACCGCCATAATCCAATCCCTTAATATCTGTTTTATAACGAATGTTTGGTCTCACTTCTGTTGAGAGTTGATTTAAAGCTTCAGTCCCAACCTTTGTAATTATAGGCTTTGTGAGGGAAAGTCCTTTATCAATCAATTGCTTTTGCAGCTTTGGATTTCTGATTGCTTCAGAAGCATAATATCTCCCCATTTCAACACCTTTCTTCGCTAAATAAGGGACTCCATGTTCCAAAAATCCTGTTAGTGCCATATCTGCGGCTGAATCTAGTATGCCCGCCCCTTCAGACGGGCCAATCCGTTTCCCAGTCTCTTGTCGAATTTAGTCTTTGTGATTCCACATTCAGCACAAGTGCATTTCATCATAGTTCGACCATTTTTAGTCTTTTGATATCTTTCACTTCCTGGTACACATTCAGTGATTTTCTTCTGTTTGACACAATATGATTTCACCATTATATCAGTAAGTTAGATATTTTTGAAGTAGTCTATGATGAATCTGTGATTGACACTCTGAATTTGGAATTGTGTATTGTATCAAGAATTGATCTGCCTTTTTGTCTCTCGAGAAGATAGTACAAGCACCAATATCCACACAAGACTGAATCCCTTTCTTGTATCTCATCACCAGAGTATTCAAGTTGTTTCCCACTTGTAGCCATATATATTTGAACTTCTGTCGGCATCATCAATCCGAATGAATCGAAGTATTCACAGTAAGTATCCATATCACGAAAACATACCCAATGAGTACCTGGTCCAATCCGACTGTCAAGATTGACTATTCCACATTCTTTGTTTTTTATTTGTTTTGGAAGATTATCCCGACTGAAAACTCCTCTAAAATGTTTTATTCCAAGTTGTTTCACCCAAGCTTGTAAATCAAAGTTGGATAATGGTTTATTCACGAATCTTACAGTATTGTTCCTAGTATGGGGATTGAATTGAATGGACTGTTTTTTGCCTAACAGAAGTCCTTTTCCTTTGGTCTTTTTTGTTTTCATTCCAAGACCGATTGGGTTATCCCATGTACCAACAACTGGGGGTGATCTCCATGGAAACACATCATGTTTTCCACCACTTTTATTTTTTGCTATGGTATCTGGAACGTGAACTGGTAATGACCGTCTGGGACGACTGTGTTCAACATGCAAACCCTTCCCTGTTAATTTTTTGATTGCTTCTATGGCTAAAGGAATTCCAATACTTGCTAAAAGTGTTCCAAGAAAACCACCAGACTGAGTTTTTGTTGGTTTGATAGCAAGTTGTCCACCAGACTGCATCGCATTGCCAAGATCAGCCATTTGTCTCACATTCAACAAATTCCCGAAATTCAACAGTTGTGGCAAGTTTTTATTAGGAATGATGAATCCACCTTTCTGTTACTTTCCAAATAGTTTGTCAATACCAAGGCTTGCCAATGAAGAAAGAGCACCTGTAGCCAATGCTGGAGCCGCTTTTGCTACTGCTTTACCTGCATAAGGCAATAGTCTTGTTCCCAGTGAAAAAAGACTTGACCAAAGAGAACCTCCATGTACAACAGCTTTTCTGATTTGACTTTTTGATATTTTGATATCAGATCCTTTACCCAATCTTTTCGATTTCATCAGTTTGTTGATTTGTGTCTTTGTCAACATCAGTTGATCACCTCCAGACAATTCATTATGAGATAACCTCAATGTTACTGCTGAATTTGATTTAATAGCTTTTGCTAATTTTTCTTTCTGACCTTTTGAAAGTCTCACTCCATGAGGATGATAAGTAGTCATATAATATATGTTTATACTAAATTGTATTTAATATAAGCAATAATTAATTTAATTTAATTTAATTTAATTTAATTTATTTATTTAATTATTTGATTAATTTATTCCATTTACATGGATCTCAGAAAAATTTTTCCATCAGTTTTCCTCATCTCAATATCCTGCTCATATAGGACTAATGCGTATACACTGTAATCTGCATTTGTTCCAGCACTCAAAGTGTATTTGAAAGTCAGTTTGGTCATCCCATCTTTAATATCCTGTTTCTGCTTTGTCAGATCAAAATAAATGAAAGGGTATAGTGTACTGAAGTTTTCTCTAGTAAGCAGGGTGCTTTCACTGAAGTCATTGTTAGCCTTAACATATTTCAAAACATCTCTGAATACTCTTGATGGCTCTGTTGATGGTTTGTAATGAACCTCTGGATAATCATTTCTATTTCCAACTTCGAGATAACAACTTGTCATTGTTTGGTTATTTGCAACAGAGAATGTATTATAGAGAAATTTATTGTCTTTTTGATTCTAATCGTTTGCATCATTGATAATGAATACAAATACATGTCTGGGTTTGTTAATTCCAGTTGAAATACGGAAATTGGCTGTCTGCTGTCTTGTTGAATTACCTCTATCAACCATTTCTCTCATGTAAGTCCACTTTCTGTTGTCAAGATATTTGCTCATGTATAGCGACTTTCCTGCTGGATTGAAAGTAATTCGGGGGACAATTAGCTGGAATTTGGTTAGTACTACACGACAATCATCATCACCATCCCTCCAAACAAGATTAGCATCACTATCAATCTCCACATTAATCTCTGTTTTAGAGTTAGGTGCAATTTCATCATAGAAGCCCTTAATCTCTATTGAGTGCAATCTCTGCATTTACTTTACCATTAGCACCATTCAGCAGCTTCTTTCTTGGTCTGAATCCTTTGTTATAAGCAGCTTGTGCTACTCTATCTTCTCTATTTCTGTTGTCATCAAGATAGAAGAACTCATTTGTTGCTTGACTTGCAGCATAACCTTGTGAGTACTCAAGCAGTGATTTAATATTTGTAACATGGTTTGCATCTCGGCACTCATAAACATCAATTCCATTCATTTTTACATTGATTGTGTTAATCAGAGAATGAGCTGAATTAACAATACCGTTTGTATCACCAGCCGTAACATTAGCTCCATCTGCAAGTTTCTTTAAAATTAAATCAACATTAAAACGGGCATTATACCAATCAAATGGTGTAGTATCTCCACTGTTATCAACAACAAAACGGTAGCCAGTTTTCCTGTGATGAGCATTATTTGCTACTATAGTATTAAGTGCTGTCTCAAGCTCAAAGACAACATCTTCATATCTTTCGATATATTTTGAGTCGCGATAGTTTGACATATATTATTGTGTTACATAAAAGTTACTTTATTTTCCTAGGTCTTCCACGGCCTCTTTTGATCTCACCTCCAGTCTTGATTCCACCCTTCATCTTTCTCAAAAGTTCTATTATTTTATCACCACCTTTTTTGCCAGCATGTTCACCAACTGTTGTGGCTGCTTTTTCAGTTGCTTTCTTTACAACTGTTTTGGCAAGGTCAGTAAAGATGCCTTCACCAATTTGTTCATATTTTTTTAATTCAAACCTTTTCATATATTATTAGGTTTTATAATTCAGTCCCTCTCAAGAATAACTTAATATACCAATCTATCCCATTCAAATCTACTGGAAATCTAGAAGAGTCTGTGACATAAAAACGCATTGAACTGATTGTGTGTGTTGAGACTGGATTCCATGAAAGAAAAAGAGGTTTATAATTAAATGGTAAACTTCTGATTAGATCTGTGACTGGAATAACAGCGATAGTATTTGTGGAATTTCCATCAACGATGCTGTCTGTCACCTTATCACAATTAATATAAATTTCATCTACTCCACGTGTTATATCAGGTAAGTTTGTTCCATATTCAGTTGCTGAAATTATTTTTGAATTAAAACCGATAAGTTTTCTGAAATCAAAATTTCTCAGATCCACTCGATAGTTTTCATTCAGTTCAATCAAGATACGATATGTTGATAAAACGAAAAATATATTGATACCATACTTAAATTTTGATTCGTCTGTTTCAGATGGATTCAGTATATCTCCATTTTTTCTCAAGTACTCATGAATGTAGCTATTAATTTCATCATATGAGTACATACCATCAACGAATGTTATTGTTTCCCAGTTTGCACCTTTGTCATGGCTATATTTAATTTGATTATTCCCGTAAGATTGTCTGATGTTATACCAGCTGTATGTCATGTTAATAGACTTCACAGCCATTTCATATTTCATATCATTTGATAATACTAGAGGAGTATTAAATCTTTTTGTGAAATCATGGCTCAGACTGACACCAACTTTGTCTCTGTTTTTACTGTTGAATCGTAATGAAATTTCAGTCATATACTATTACATTAGATATTTCATCATTATTTTATTAAGCTCCTCGTTTCCAACAATGCCCAGTCTGCTTAATACATGCAATATATTTACAAACTCATCTCTAACACCTGTCTTATTATTCCTAGCAAAAATAGATCCTCCGAGTAATTGAAGTCGTGAAAGCAAGTCACCGATATTATTATAATGAACAACACCTGCTCCATATTGTTTTCTCTTTCTCATTCCTTGCCCTGTTTTGTATTTGTAAGAAGCTAATACATCTGCAATCGTTTCTCTATATTTCTTCAAAGTTTGTAACTCTCGGTTATAAGATTCCACTTCTTCGGGGATTTTTGTATGTCTTTTTTTTTAATTCCAATACTTCTAGCGGTATCTCCAGATCTTTCCTTTTCCTCTATAAGTTTTTGTGGGCTGACTTGAGTTAAATCATTTGGTTTCAAAAACTTATGATTTTTTAATATAATTCTGTCATTTTTATCGAAATTGTTTTCGACTGTTAATGTGGTGGTTTTCTTTTCCTCATCTTTTGGTGCTTCAATGGCTTTAGGAAGTTCCGTATCTAATATAATTGATCTGAGATGAGATTCCATAACATCATCAAGTCCTTTTGTCAAAGCCAGTTGATTTTGTTTCAACTGTTCAATAACTTCATCCTGTTTTTTGTCGACACTTTCTTTCACACTCGTCTGAACATCAATAGAGGGTTTCAGTAATTCTGACGTTTCATCACATGCATCCTGTTTTCTGTTTTCGTAAGTCTTGATAACCTCACGAACTTCTATCGTCTTATTTCCGGCTTCAATTCCACTTTGAAGAAGCCTTTTCATACGCTCTATATCCATACAAGTACATTGGATAAAATCTAATCTAAACTATTAACATATGGAAATTCCAAATTACGACATTATTCAGGATTCAAACAAGTCTTTCAGACAGTTACATCCGTATATGCCGAAAGATACATTTAGAATGTTATTGGCTGGAAATTCTGGATCCGGAAAGACAACATTGTTTTTGCATTTGATTATGGAACCGTTAGTCTATTATGATCAAATACATCTATACGCCAAAAACTTGGATCAAGACAAATATCAATATTTACAGCAAGTGATGGATATAATAAGCAAACAAGTTGGCTACCCCGTTTTAATTTGTAGTCGAGATGAAATTTTACCTGTTGAACAAATTCAAGACACTGAATTGCAGCGGTTGGTTGTGTTTGATGATTTCGTGACGGATAAAAAACAAGATCAAATCATAAGCTATTTCATTCAAGGTCGCCACAAGAATTGTTCAGTACTATACCTAACACAGTCGTTCTATGGATGTCCAAAATCTGTTAGTCTTAATTGTAGCCACTTCTGTCTTTATGATTTTCCATCCACAAGAGAGAGAAACATCATATCCCAAGAGCTTGGAATTGATAAGCAAAAGTATATCGAAGCAACTAAAAAACCATATTCTTTCTGTTATGTTGACAAGTCAATGAAAGCAGTGAAGAGAAACTTTTATGGTATAATCTAATCTAATATTATATGGGTATATTCAATTTTTCGCCAAATCAAGATGATGTAAGAACTGGTGAAAGAGGTCCAATTGGTCCAAAAGGTGATAAAGGTGATAGAGGTCTGATTGGTCCAAAAGGTGATAGAGGTCTAATTGTTCCAAAAGGTGATAGAGGTATAATTGGTCCAAAAGGTGATAAAGGTGATAGAGGTCTAATTGGTCCAAAAGGTGATAGAGGTGATAAAGGTGATAAAGGTGATAGAGGTCTAATTGGTCCAAAAGGTGATAAAGGTGATAGAGGTCTAATTGGTCCAAAAGGTGATAAAGGTGATAGAGGTCTAATTGGTCCAAAAGGTGATAGAGGTGATAAAGGTGATAAAGGTGATAGAGGTCTAATTGGTCCAAAAGGTGATAAAGGTGATAGAGGTCTAATTGGTACAAAAGGTGATAAAGGTGATAATGGAAATGGATTTAAATTGACACAAAATGGTAATTATGATATCGAAAACAAAAAAATTGACTAATGTAGCAGCACCAACTGCAAACAATGATACAGCCACAAAGGGGTATGTTGATACTGAAATTGCTGGCATTGATGTTTCACCATTTCTTAAAAAAGATGGAAATGTTTTAATGACTGGAAACCTGGGCATGGGGGAAAACCTCATCACCAGAATGGGTTACCCCAAAGACATTCTCGACGCCACAAACAAAAGCTACGTTGACTCTCAAATTGCAAGCTGCTTAAAAAGGGATGGAACCGACCCAGATGAGGGCGATCTGAACATGGCTGGGTACACAATTCAAAATTTAAAAGATGCCGACAACAACACCCCCAGAAGCAACGCAGTTAACAAAAAGTATGTTGATGACCTTGTTTTTTCAGCATCAGGAGCTCAACGCAACCCATTCGCATGTTTACTGAAGGACAAAACCAAGTCTTCTGCAGTTCAAGGCGTGGAAAACCTACAAATTGAGAATTTTGACAAATCACCATACCACATAAACAAGTCATCATTTTTTTTTCATTAAACGAAGTGGCAACTTTACATCCAAAATTCGTTTTGATGTGACATCTTTAAGAAATGGACAGTATACATTTGTTACTGAGTTTTTCTCACCCTTTAACCCTCAAAATGCAACAGTCGATATATTCCTTCCCACAGTTAGCATGCGCGACGCGGGACAATCATTTCAAAAACCTTTTCCTAAAACTCCACACGTTGATGGTTACATGAAAAAACTTTTCCAGATAGAAAAAACCAGTGGTGGGCAAGCATTAATTGAGGTTGAGCTAAGTAGTACAGCTGCTACACCTAATACTAAAACACATTTAATTGTTTATGGAGCTTTTGGCTTTCATACCAATTTATCTTACTTTATTTATGACCCAGCTTATGAAATTGAAAACGGTAATGTTGCGTTTGGTGGTAATGTTGACATGAAATTAAACAAAATCCTCAACCTGCAGGATAACCCCTCAAACCCACAAGACGCTGTAAACAAAAGTTATGTGGACCAGAGGTTGCAAACCAAACTCGATACGATTGCACAACAAAATCTAAATATGAACAACAATGCCATTGCTGATCTTGCTCCACCCGTAAATTTAGACGACGCAGTGACGAAAAGATATACTGACGAATATTTTCTCCGACGAGACGGTTCGACTGCGATGTATGGAAATTTGTCAATGAGTGGAAATAAAGTGACGAATTTAGCGGATGTGGCGAATGAAACTGATGCAGTGAACTTTAGAGTTTTAAATCGAGCTTCACAGACCATCAGAGCAAACACTTTATTATTGAATGGAACAAATGCGATGGCAGCAGACTTAAAACTTGGAGGGCATAAAATCATTAACTTAAAAGAAGGAACAAATAAAACCGATGCCGTAAATTTAGATCAATTAGAAAAAAGTCATATTTCATCTGCTTCTCATCCAAAGAATGCTTTCAAATATTTGATGAATGATATCGATGAAGTTAGTACTGAATATGGCTTGAAAGTTAATGGATATATTAATTTACCTCGTTCACCACATATGATTTCAAAAAAGGTCATTGATGTAGACTTGAATAAAGAAGCTAATCATATTTTCAGAGCTAGAATTGGATTTAATATGTACACAATAAAAGATGGAAAATACACTTTTGTTCTCGAATGGCTATTTCCTGATTATGAAGGAATGAATCTCAGTAGTGTAACATTCAGTGCAACTGGTGGAATTACAATTCATAGAACAGTTGGGAGAAAATTTGATAACAGAAACGAAGATCATTCGAGATATTTGCTATGGATTGAAAAACCTTCAGTAAGTTCACCGCCTGAATATTTATATTGTACGATTCATATTAATGCTAACCCAACTTATCCAAATAAGTACAAAGTTCCTTGTGTTGTTTATGGTATTGATGGTGAAGCAGCAGACGTTCCATCAAGTGTTTACGACTTCACTGAAGCTTACAAAATCGTGAATGAAAAAATACAATTACAAACTGATTTAGATTTGAATGGACATGCTTTGATTAATAATTCATCAAACTTGTTTGATGGTCAAAACGGTGAATTAACAATGCTAAATGATATTAATATGAATACATATTCAATAAAATCAATAAAAGAGGCTAAACTTGGTGGTGATTTAAATCTAAATGGCCATAGAATTCATAATGGTGCTTTAAATCTATTTCGTTCAAGCGTTACAGGTGTAATTATGAAAACGGCTTTCGATTTGGGCGGATTTGCTCTTTACAGACCGAAATTAGGTGGTGATCTAAATTTGAATGGTAATAAAATAATCGATCAAATACAATATTTAAATTGCTTTGTTGAAGCCAGTCAAGGACATAATAAAAATATTTTAAAGCCTGTATTGATAAATGGCGCTGAATATTTATTCATTCATAACAATAAATTTAATATTAAGAAAATGTATATCATACAAGGAACAAAACCCGGAATATTATACTTCAAGAAAAAGAATGAAGGTGCTGGATTATTACCATTTCCAGCAACTATTTATGAACACAGACAATCTTCTATGAGTAGAAACATCACAACGGTTAACATCAACAAATCATTATCGAGAGGCTATCTTATAATTGACTCTTCACATCCCAATGATAAAGCATTTGACATGACATTCACATTAGAAGTGGTCATGAATTAATCTAAAATAATAATATATGGGTATATTCAACTATTCACCAAACAAAGATAATATAAGAACTGGTAAAACAGGTCCAAAAGGTGATAAAGGTGACAAAGGTGATAAAGGTGATAGAGGTCTAATCGGTCCAAAAGGTGATAAAGGTGATAATGGAAATGGATTTAGAGTGACACAAGATGGTCATTATGATCTTGAAAACAAACTTTTGACAAATGTAAAAGCTGGCAATGATAACAATCATATTGTTGTTAAATCACAAGTTTCTGATATTGTCAGAGATAGTTTTTTAGATTTATGGGTTTCTGAATTCATCAAATTATACTCAAAATGTGTTTATCAAATTAACAGAGCGAATGATAAATATGTAAACATGTATGCAGACAGAAAAATTGATAAATTATTTGATCTCTCAAATGAAGAAAATGATGCAACTCAATCAACTATAATTTTAAGACCCAAAGTTTGAACCAAAGCTGAGAAACATAATGGACGTTATTTTTTAAAATTTGATGGATCACAGAGAATGATAAGTCAAATCAATTTAAATAATAATGCTGTTAACATTTTCATTGTATATAAATTAAATTCAAATACTGGTGGAAATCCATGGAAAAATGGGCTTTTTGGTCATGATAATGGAGGTTATGATAAGTTTGTCAGCTATTATAATGGTTCAAATCTAGCTATAAGTGGTGTTGATGAAACAAATTGTGTGTATTTTGGTTCAGCAGCATCTATACAAAATTTCAGAAAAATAGCAGATTATTCCGTAAATAATTTGGGTCAAATCAATGTTTGGCACTGCTTGTCTGTTCATTGGGATAATTTATCTTCCCCTAAAACAAATACTAGTAAGATCTATTGGAACAAAAAACATATGGGAAGTTTCACAGCTGCCAATAGAACTGGTAGTCAACAAATGACTTTTGGTGATTTAGATCCAAGTTCCATCGCACCTTTAGAAGGTTGTATTATTTTTTTCTGTGTATACTTGGATTTCATATTAGATGAAAAAACAATTTGAGATCATCATCAAGTTTTAATGCAACGATATAGTATATGATAGAAGAAATAATTAAATATGTGAAATATTTTTTTTGATGAAACCAAACAACAACATATTCATATTGATGACACAATATTGAAATCATGCCTGGTGTACCAATATTTGTATTTAAAGCATTTTAAAATAAAAATTTCAATAAACAATATTTTATATCTTAATGATGGTATAGGACTTAGTGGTCCAGGAAATGGTTGTAGTACACGATTTTTTGAAAGAACACTTGGTTGGATTGATGTATTACACTCACATAGTATTCTCCATGATGCTTTTGGAAGATTTTATAACCGTTATTCATTAGACAGAGGGTACACATATACTATACCAAAGAACCTTACAACAAAATGGATGAAAAGATCTCCATTACGTGGTCAATTCACTGGATTAATTTATTGTATTTTCAAAAGAATTATAATATAAATAATATACATGACAGATAACCGAAAAAGCATATTCAACCGGAACCATATTTCAGGTGAATTGACAAAAGACCAGATTAAGGAATTAAAATCCTATTACCACACATATCACAGAAAGTGTTGGGCCCACAAACAAGCAGTTAAACGCTTCAAAAAATGGAAATTACTTGGAAACTCATTGTCTATCATCTTTGCAACTGGGGGTCTCGCCACAAGCATTGCCACTGGTGGTGTTAGTTTGGTGGCCATCAGTACAGCAGCACTTTTGATACAAGGTTGGATGAAGCAAAAAAACCTCGACCTTAAAATCCAAAATTGTACATATGCTTATCAAAGCTATCAACATCTACTCAATACCATAAAAGACACAACGAGAAGTGGTAATTTCAATGAGTCCAGCATCCATAACACAATGAAGAACATTGATGATTATGTGACTGACAACAGTCCTGTTATTGATAAGTACTTACTAAAATATGATGAAAAATTCACTGTCTAATAATACCAATAATCACATCAAATCTTAACAATAAAATTTCAACCCAATATTGGTTATAAAATTCAAGAGTCTTTTTTGAATTTGTTATAATTATACTCTCAAAAGGAAGACCAAGCATTAAAAATATTTGCTTAAGGATAAATTTAGTACTTATCATCCTTTTACGATTTTTATTCACTAATGGGAGTACTTTGACTATCTCTTCGAATATTTTTAATATTTTACCACTATCTTTTACAGACATTTGAAAACCATTATCACAGCATATACCATTTATCATATTTTCGATATGGTACTTCCGATGATATACCGATTTCCGTCGTATCTTATACATATTCTGATAAAAGTCAACATACTCTTTAACATAATCATAACCATGTACTGAACCACAATTTGTACAGAGGCTCACACCATTATCGTTTAACATTTCCTGATTACTGCAGCATGATACTACCACACTACTATTAACTTCTGTCAATTGCTCATCACAAAAAGGACAAGTATTTTCTTCCATATTCTTCAATTCATCATGAATTACTGAATTACAACTCATTCTATACTATTATATGAGATTATATTTATATCCCATCAGAAGGAACCACAGCACAGAAAACCAGTTTTCCAAGAATACAATGTATGGTATTATTCCAAGAATTACATCAAATTAAATAACTATAGATATCATCAAATTAATCAACTATAGATTACCATAATACGAGACCAAAAATTGGAAATATATAGTTACCAAATTTTGATTTTACATTAAATTAAATAACTGTAGATATCATAAAATTAATCAACTATAGATTACCATAATACGAGACCAAAAATTGGAAATATATAGTTACCAAATTTTGGTTTTACATTAAATTTAATTTTTGATCTGGTACCCCCAACTACTATACTACTCAAGTTTGCGACCGACATGAAGTTTTTGAAAGCCTTCGACAAAGCGGTGCCCAACCACCACGGGTTCATGGATGTTCTCAAGAAACCGGCGCGCAACTACTACGGATCAGGGGTGGACATACATGAATTAATTGGTTGGACCCTCCCTGGCCACCGCTACACCGGGCCTTACAACCCCTTGAACGAACAGCTGAGCTTTGATCCCGAAACGGGTGAGATCCTGGAAATAATTCAACAGCCCAGCGGCCCCATCGATGCGGGAGATTACAGCAGTTGCGATTTCCGCACAAAAAAGTACGGAGAGAACGAAAATAAAATGCAAACATGTTGCCTACCGCAAAATGGTGAAGTCTCTTGACGCGATTCCGCGGAAACAGATACAGTGGGGCCACGCTTTGGTGCGAAACACAAAATCTAGGTGTTTGAGCTCGTTGAACACCCGTCTGAACTCCTCTTCGACAATTTCTTCAAAGGTCTTTCGGGGCGCATAATTCACCTGCAAGGGACAACACGATCCAACGCAGTGCGAACATTGGTGCGACAGCCACGGATATACATAATCCATGACCCACTTTTTTCCAATATCCTCAACTTCGTACCACTGGCACAGCACATGGTGACGGTTTTTCAACCAGCAAGCCTAACAACATCCATTTCGTCTGCATGTGGCGCATACACCACAGCTGGTTATCAGGGTGTAGCAGTTTTCAATTTCACAAAATGGAGCGTCGTCGAAATACGCGAATAGCTCACGGTGTACTTTATCCCACCCCAGCCTTTTTTGTGTTGTATTTTTGCTTCAAGAACACAATTGAATATCTTTTCCTGCCAACTCTGGCGGGATTTTGTTAATCTCTTCGGAGAGATTCGTTTACCTTGGGGATTCTATTATTCAATAGGAGTACCTCTCAACGAAACAGAAAACACAAATAAGGGTTGGCGGCTTCGCTGATTTGGGTTGTTACTTCTGACACCCAAAATTTGTGGAATGTTTATTCTCTTTTACGTCTCTCAAATATGTCATCAAAGTAACTACGCTGACAACGTTTGCAACAGTCGGAACAATCAGGTGGAAAATAGGATTTCCAATCGTGGTTGCAATCGCTATATCAATGCCAACCACGAAACTTGTGGGCCAACTGTTCGAAAAGCTTTCCCCAACCAAGACATGCTCTCTCCTTTACTTTCATGGTTATGAGCTCTTTGAGAATTTCTTAGCTCAGGTGGAAGTTGGCCGACCCTTTCCAACAGATTCATTCATAATGGGGCTATTCTTCAAAAGCTCAACCCTCTTGTGAAAAGAAAAAAAATGGGAAACATGAACCGCAACAAAGAAAAAAAAATAGAGAGACTCGGTCTGACACGCCGATGGAATAGACACGTCTTAAAGTGCTCAGATATAAGTTACCTATCTATAACAATTTATCGCCTAAAATAACAGGCAAATCTATCCATCGCCACTTACAGCTTACACACTTCAAGTATGCCGCCTAAACCGTGCGAAAAAAGGTCAAGAGTTTCAAGCTCTGAAGAAGAAAACCATGTGCTTGGCGTCGGCGACGCCATCTTGGTTGACATTCAAAGGAGACTAGAAAAGCTGGATCTTCTCGACAAAATTGATGAACGCCTTATCAAAATGGAAGATGACATGGGCACCATCAAACAGAAAGTCCTCGGATTGGAAGGAGGATTAAATTCAGTTAACAGTGAGGTGGCATATTTGAAAGAGAGTATAGAGAAGAAAGCAGAGAAAGAGCACCTTCAATTACTAGAAGAAGTAGTTGAAGATCTACACAATAGGTCTCGAAGAAACAACCTAGTATTTTACAACATCCCGGAAAGAGCAGAAGGTCAAAACTTCGATGAATTTATCCAGAATTTCATTGCAAGTCACATGGCTTTGAAAACTTTATGTAGACCGTGCACACCGCACCCCAACGTACGCCGCAAAACACAACATGAGGATCAATTCGGAATTTAAACAAACCTATAAAAATCGCTTCTCTCGAAACTTCCATGCCAACAACATATCCTAGCACTCGAACTGCATACAAAAACATCCTTGATAAAACTTTTATATCGCCAACAAAGGAAAACAAAGTTCTAAACTACGGATTCACCAAAGAGAATATTCACGACGTCTACTTACTCCCTTTCTTAGTTACAGACGAAACGAATCTTATTGCTTTCCAGTATAAAATAATACATAATATTTTGCCATGTCGCTCCAGTTTATTTCGCGCTGGCCTTGTAGATGATGACATCTGCTCTTTGTGCAAGTTAGAAAAACAATCGCTTGTTCACATGTTATACAATTGCAGCGAATCGCTCCTATTTTGGGAAAAATTTACGCAATGGTGGCAAGAAAAATTTTATGAAACAATTGTCCTATCTTTAAATGCGATTTTATTTGGCTGGCACCAAAATGCGAATAATAAGAGAGTGCTCAATTACATTCTTATCATCGCCAAATATTACATCTTCACAACAAGTGTCTGCGACAACAAGCTGAGCTTTGATTGCTTTCTTTTACGTTTAAATAATAAGTTAGACGTTCTGCGTACGATAGCTATAAAAAACAAGTCACTAAAGAAATTCGAAACAACTTGGGCACCTCCTTTGTAGTTTTGTAATGTAATGTCAGTGTTGTTTCATTGTAAGTAATATAGCGCACTGTAAGTGGCTAACGTAATGTTTCTGTCACTAGGCTATGTAATGCATTGGATACTTCACAAATTAATGTGATCAAGTAAGCTGAAGCCACTCAAAAGGCACTAAGGCAAGATTGAGCCCAAGCATTAGCAGCCATGGACAGCTGTTTCGGCCTTGTTAGGCCTCATCAGCATGGCATAGCTAATGCTCAGGCTCAGGTACCCTATGTGGTACTTGAGCCTGAGCATGGACTCTCAATCTTGGGCTCAATCTTTGCTTTGGTAGATTTAAGGGGTAATGCCCGCTACCTTGTGGCCTTAGTACCTTTTGAGTGGCTTCAGCTTACTTGATCACATTAATTTGTGAAGTATCCTTGTCACTCCAGCCACATCCCACAAGCTTTACGTTTTCGTTGCTATGTAATGCATTGTATTGTTATTTATTGTGTAAATAAAGTTTTTATTGAAGAAAAAAACAGCAACAACAACAACAACAACAAAAAAGGAAAAATAAGTTCGTTGTGTACTCAACCCCACCCCATTTTCTCCCGCTCCTTCAGTTGTTTTTGGATGGAGTGGGAGAAACTTGTTTTTGGAGAGAGGTGGTGAATCTGCTCCAGCAGGTCCATTTATATAGTACTGTCATTCTTTAATGCACTGTATCATAAAACCCCTCATCGGTTAACCACCGATTCATGTACTCCTTTTCTTCTGGCGGGAGCGAGTGAAGGACTCTATTCGAAATAAGCGCACACTCATCTTTGAAATGCGTTTCCCTGGTCTTTTGTATGAATTGCCACGGAGATGCTCCGTTTTTTAACAACATGTGCACAAATAACATTGGTTGGTAATCCATGGAGTCCTTGTTCTCCTTTTCCAACCACTTTTCGATTTCCTCAATCAACGCATGCCTGATGATGTGTTGTTGCACCCACGTCGTCATCGCTCACCTTATGGTGCCTTTTCTTTAATTGACCGGGGCGACTTGTGCGCGCGTGCTACACTGATGATTGTTTTTTGTGAAGAAAATGTCTTTTGATCTGTCGTCTCAGGGGCTGCATTTCGGGAGTTGATAAGACACTGTGTATTATCGCGGATTTGGTCAAGACAATCGAAAACATGATATATGAAATAAAGCATACAGAAGTGTTTAAGAAGGGCGCAACCGAAAAGGAGTATATGAACAATGAACACCATTGTACATACCCCACACTCCCCTCTCTTCAATAGGGCGTCAAGCTCACAACCACTTCCTTTTTCTCGGGGTCGCAATAGTATGTCTCCAGCGTCCACTCCTGCTGCTCCTCCCACATCCAAGCGGGGGGATAGATCTTTCATTCCTACCCAAAAGGAGGGGGGGGGGGGTGTGGGGGCGTGGGGGGTGGGCGCCGGTTTTGAAACAAATATCATCCTCATTGCAACCGGTGCATTTCAAATAACGATCAGAACTGAAGTCTTCAGGGACCACGTAGCGAGCCCGGTTGGGTTTTTTCTACTCACAGGTAGATGGGGGTGGGAAGTCATCCATTCCATCCCGAAAGGAGGGAGGAGCATCAGTTTTCGAACAAATAACACCTTCTTCAGAAACGCGGCATTTCAAACACCCAACAGAACAAAATTCATCAGGGGTCAAGACGCATACGCACGGGGGGTGGGAGTGAGAAATAGAAACGGCATGATATCTTCCTTCATTTCTTGCCAGCTTTTGTGGGGAGTTTGTTGGGAGGGATGTGGAGCGGTCTTTTTTTGTGGGGTCGTTTTTTACGGTTGGTTCTCTTTGCGCTGCTTTTCCCCATTGTCGGCGATGGCTCGTGGATACCCCCGCCCCACTTTCTCTAATACCCGGCAGCCTGCTGCTGACGGTTGGCATGCTGCCTCCTCTCTAAGCGGTGTTTTCCATCGTTGGTGATGGTTTTTGGTTACCACGAACGCGCCTCTCTCTAATTGCCCGCGCGCTGGTGGAGTTGCAGGTTTGACCAACTATAGTAGTATAGGCGGCGTCGCCTCTCTCTCTCTCTCTCTCTCTGTTACTACTCGCGCGCTGGTGGGGTTGTGGGGTTGTCCAACCATAGTAGTATTGGCGGCGCCATTCAAATGCAACCGAGCCCCAAGACCGAGGAGCGAAGCGACGAGGTCGCGGGGCGAGGTGGTCAACGCAAGTCCTGGCCAAACGGAGTCGCAAGTATACTCAAGGTTTCAACTTGCGACTGCTTGCGACTCCGTTTGGCCAGGGATTTATGTTTGATAAACACGGTGATGGATGAAAATGTTTAATCCTTAATTTTAAGAGGACTCGTTGCGATTATGTCGTAACAAGATAAGGACAGAAGTTTCTCAACGCTGATGAGGCACAGACGTTGAAAAACAGTGAGCCAAGCTGAGTAAAAACACTCGTTCGCCTGCGAGCAATACAACAAAACAAACAAACAATCTTACTTCCTTGTGTCCAAAAAGAATAGAGATGATTGTTATTTACATCCAGTCGAAAGAAAAACACAAATATCATTCCAGAACAAAAGTAACAACGATTAACCAAGTGTTAAGCTTCAATTTATTTAATTCACCTGTGTTGTAGAGTTTCTACCACTTGAACGCATCCACGCATCCACTTCAATAAAGACACGCATTTCCAAACATAGCAAGCGGTTTGCCCAAAGAAAGAACTTCTTCCACTAAGTTTGAGCTACTCGTTCCTCCCATTTTATGCTGGTAAACTGTTAAGCGACCTTTGTTGGTGAGCTGCACGATGCCGCGGTAAAGTGAAAGCCCTTGAATCATTTTGTTTTTCAATCACACAATCCGGCGTCATCCAAGTCGTTCCAAGTTTTAGGCTTTTCCTGAGAAAAAATATTAGGCTCTTCCATTTTACACTTGAAAAGTCATCTTCCGGAGCAGTCTTTTAACTAGTTTCTGATCTTCATGCCTTTTACGCGAATTAAAAAACAAATTTCAAAGAAGAGAAGTTGTTTTGCCCAAAATGAAGAAACCAAGTGAAAAACAAAAAATGCTCGAAAAATAAAGCCTCGTTTTGGTTTGGGGGTCCTACACCTGGCTTGAGCCTGAGATCCAATCGAAAGCCAGTACCTGGTCAACCGTCAACTTAAACAAAAATATGACCTTGGTGAGCTTTAAACTTGAGCCCGCGATATGAGACATGAGATATGAGACATGAGATATGAGACATGTAACTGTAATTTACTGTTTTTGCCTAATGTAATTGTAGGAGGTCGTTTTTTTAAAGCTTTCTTCTTTGTGAAAGATGTAATTTTTTTTAGAGTACTTAATAAACTGTCATTATTAATAATTATTATTATTTATTTTATTATTATTATTATTATTATTATTATTAGTAGTAGTAGTAGTAGTAGTAGTAGCAGCAGTAGTAGTAGTAGTAGTATTGAATATGTGAGTGATCATCGCAGTCATGAACACTACTTAAGCATTAGTGAAAATAAAGCCTGAAAAAAATTCAGGCTTGTACGGGATTCAAACCCACGACCTCTGCGTTACCGGTGTAGTGCTCTACCGACTGAGCTAACAAGCTAAATGGGAGCTGGTCATTTCATTGGTTCGTAATATACCCTTGAATGATGAACAAGTGACTGACGATGTACGAGTTGAAAGGAAATCTTCGTGAGCACAAGGAAACTTCTTCGTTGCGGTTGCTTGTCGTATTAAATGGGCTGCATTTCTGGGAGACTTGGCTCGAAATGCACCAAGGGTAAATCACGCCTGACCAGCACTTACAAGATTTAAACAAGCTTTCCGATATCTCTTTGAAGCTCTCTGAAGAGCTCCAGTTTATAGTTTAGCAAATCGCACTACCTTGAGTACAACCCATGATTTATTGGTGCGACCTTTTTTTCAAGTTCGAGGCGGGTGCAATTTGAGAACTTTGAATTTCGCGTATACCCATTAATCAGCAATTGTACGATAAGGTCGTTCGTTTTTAAATTCATAATTTGCTCTACAGAACTACAAACTGTATGAAGGCACACAATTTTAATTATTGTACATGTTACTAAATTACACACAAAAAAGATCATTCCACAGCATCGCAGCTTTAATTTCTGTCTCTTTCGCCTTATTTCATCCGTAAAATAAACTCAAATCTACCACGTTTGGCTGTGTTCAGGCACTGTTACAACGGCGATATAAAAGTTACCCAACGGGTACTTATTTATTTATTTATTTATTTATTTATCTGTTTATTTATTTATTTCAGTATTTACAGGTTTGCCAGTAGCATGTCAACAGACAATAGGATCTAATGTCCCATACTGGGCGTTCTTACCCCAGCCACAAGTCATGCCCAACGCACAAAGGTAGTATATTTCATTAGTTGGGTTTTAAAACTTGACAGTGATCCCTCAGTTTTTATAGTGTCAGGGAGCTCCACAAGGTTAACCATTCTTTTTGAGAAGAGTCACAAAAACACTAACTTCTCGTCGAAAAGGAGGAGTTGAGATTATTTCCAGTAACAACGTGAAAATTATTCCACCCTGGCTGAAAGTTGGCTGAAGTACAGTTTGGTATATGAATTGCACTGCGTTCGACAAATCCGAATTGAGTATTTTTTCAGTGTACTATCAAATACGAAATAACGTCATTCTATGCAATAAATAGTTGACAGTATTCAAATAAGCATCTGCAGACGCAAACTGTTCATGTTCTACGAAAATTTAGTAAAAAAACTTTAAGGAATGCTAAATATAAGTGAGTAAAACAAAAACTGTGTTTATTGAGGAAATAAAAGGAGGGAGAGGGGGTGTCGTGCTTGAGACGGTGCTTTCTGTGAGGGAGGCTCAGAAATCCACTTTCTTGGAGGGTGGGAGCTCATGTCATAACTTGGTTAAGTGTCAATGATATATGAAATGAATCATATATGAACTGCGGAAATGATATTAAATGAAGAATAATCCTCGCAGTTGTGAACGCAATTCTTTCAATTGCGAAAAAAGCCTAAAAAAATTCAGGACTTCAACGGGGTTAGAACCCGTGACCTCCCAATTACCGGTCCGATGCTCTAACCAACTGAGCTATGAATCCACTGACGTTGGAAGCAGGTCAGTTGTGGGTTCATATGTTCCCGTGAAAGAAATGAGTGTGAATGATATATGAAATGAATGAATAATATATGAACTGCGGAAATGAAGTTAAATGAAGAATGATCCTCGCAGTTGTGAACGCAATTTATGCAATTGCGCAAAGAAGCCTGAAAAAAAAAAAACATTCAGGACTTCAACGGGGTTTGAACCCGTGACCTCACTATTCCATGTACATGTGCGATGCTCTAACCAACTGAGCTATAAAGCCACTGACGTTGGGAGCAATTGTGGGTCAATTGTGGGTTCATATGTTCCCGTGAAAGAAATGAGTGTGAATGATATTTAAAATGAATCATATATGAATTGCGATGATTCATTTCATATATCATTCACACTCATTTCAATTTTTTCAGGTTTCTTTTCGAAACTGCATCAATTCCGTTCACAACTGCTAGGATCTTTCTTCATTTGATTTCATTTCCGCAGTTCATATATGATTCACACTCATTTCTTTCACGGGAACATATGAACCCAATATTGACCTGCTCCCAACTTCAGTAACTTCATAGCTCAGTTGGTTAGAACATCGCACCGGTAATCGCGAGGTCCCGAGTTCAAACCCCGTTGAAGTTCTGACTTTTTTTCAGGATTCTTTTCGCAATTGCATTAATTGCGTTCCCAACTGCAAGGATCATTCTTCGTTTGTTTTCATTTCCGCAGTACATATGTGATTCATTTCATATATCATTGACACTCATTTCTTTCACGGGAACGTATGAACCCACAATTGACCTGCTCCCAACGTCAATGGCTTCATAGCTCAGTTGGTTAGAGCATCGCACCGGTAATCGCGAGGTTACGGGTTCAAACCCCGTTGAAGCCCTGAATTGTTTTCAGGTTTCTTTTCGCAATTGCATAAATTGCGTTTACAACTGCGAGGATCATTCTTCATTTTATTTCATTTCTGCAGTTCATATATCATTTATTTCATATATGAACGCACAATCGACATACTCCCAACGTCAGTCGCTTCATAGGTCAGTTGGTTGGAGTATCGCACCGGTAAACGCAAGGTCACAGGTTTAAACGCCGTTGAAGTCCTGATTTTTTTTAGGCTTTTTTTCGCAATTGCATAAATTGCGTTGACAACTGCGAGGATTATTCTTCCTTTGATTTCATTTACGCAGTTCATATATCATTCCTTTCATATACCATTCACACTCATTTCTCTCACGGGAACATATGAACCCACAATTGACTTACTCCCAACGTCAGTGGCTTCATAGCTCAGTTTGTTAGAACATCGCACCAGTAATCGCGAGGTCACGGGTTCAGACCCCGTTGAAGTCCTGATATATATATATATATATATATATATATATATATATATATATATAGGAAAACTATGTTTCGATTATTCCGTAGCACAGTGCTCGATACGTATAAAGTAGAGCAAAATATTGAAAAATAGAAAAAACTACTCTTTTTATCCCTACAAGCCTGTTTCGTGATTGCTCACTCTTGAAGGTGACGTCTAGGCAGTTAATGATCTGTTTGTTGGCTTCAATTGTGATGCGTAGTCCATTGCGGTTAAAGACGCGGCAAATTTGCCGCGTCTTCAACCTGAACAACAGCACCTATCAGCCGTTCACAAAACCTAACACCACGCTGCAGTACGTCCATCGCGAGAGCAACCACCCACCAATCACCACAAAGAACATTCCCGCCGGCATAAACAAACGACTGTCATCACTTTCATCGGACAAAGCATCGTTCGACCAAGCCGCCCCTCCATACCAAAAAGCACTCGACGAGAACGGATACCACTACACTCTTCACTATGAACCAACTACGACTGCCAAACAGAAAAACAGACAACGAAACAACATTCTCTGGTACAACCCCCCATTCAGCAAAAACGTCAACACCAATATCGGACACAGATTCCTCACCCTAGTAGACAAACACTTTCCTAAAGACCACAAGCTAAGAAAAATCTTCAACCGCAATACCGTCAAGATCAGCTACAGCTGCATGAACAACACTAAACAGATTATCGACAATCACAACAAACGCATTTTGAATCCACCCGTACACACCGATGAAGCCGCAAATAACGCCTTCGACAACAGAACATGCAACTGCCGACAAAAGAACGCGTGCCCACTTAACGGAAACTGCCTCCACTCATCAGTCATCTACCAAGCAACCGTCACACGAAAGGACAATAACACTTCTGAAACGTACATCGGACTGACAGTAAACGACTTCAAGACAAGATACAGGAACCACACTGCATCATTCCGTCACGCAAAACACAGAAACTCCACCGAACTCAGCAAACATATCTGGTCTCTTAAAGACAAGAACATTGACCACTTTATCTCATGGCGTATCATTTCATCAAGCTCATCCTACAACAGCTCAAGTAAAAGATGTAATCTCTGTCTTAAAGAGAATTTTTAATAATCTGCCGACCTAACTTGTCATCACTTAACAAACGTAATGAACTTGTATCTTCTTGCCACCACAGGAACAAAGCGTTGCTACGCAACAACTAAACATTTAATCATTTGAATTAACCGCATCATCGCTTATGTAAATATTATAGTATAAGAACGACGGTTATGAATATTCTTGTCATTAAAATCCCCTGAAGAGTGAGCAATCACGAAACAGGCTTGTAGGGATAAAAAGAGTAGTTTTTTCTATTTTTCAATATATATATATATATATATATATATATATATATATATATATATATATGTATGTATGTATGTATGTATATATATATATATATATATATATATATATATATATATATATATATAATTTGCACAGATCCCGCCACGGATATTTACCAGGGTGCCTGCTCTAGGGTATCACGAGTGTACATAGCACGAAGAATGCTCTTGACACAAGACCTTTTATTACGCCTATAACAGGGGTGGATCAAGAGTAGTTCAAGTGATTTCCAGAAATCACTCAAATTTTTCCAAACCTGAGTTTGTTATTTCTCAGGTTCTTTCTTGTAGCTCAAGAAATCAATTATCCTTCTTGTTTTATTGTTTATTATGAAGTAAAACAAAGAAAAAAGCGTCGTATTTCGTTATTCCGTCGATTAAACAGCAAACCCAGCCCTTCCCGAGCGAATTAGACGAGTCTCCGTTCGCGCGCTTTCGTCTTTTGTCGAGACTTCCGAGTACAACACGAAAACATTTCGTATGCACAACCGGACAAAATTTGTACGCAGTGGCTGAGACAGAGTGGGACTGAATGGTTTATTGATCTTTTCACAAATCACTCAAAACCCTCTTCGATTGGCCAGAAACACTCACATTGTCTTGCGAACTACTCAAACTCGGTTGTGATTGGCTATCCAGGCCGCAAACTACCGTGGAAACTACTGACAATCGTATATAAAGGGAAGCATCTCCCCGAAAGTACCTTCGTTTGTTCTTGTTCCGATTAGAGTTCATCGCTAACTTGCTACGGAGGAAGACAAGGGGATTTTAATTATAAAGCTATGGTTCGAGGCGATCCAGTTTGTCGAAAGGAGGACTGTTCTCAGTACGATGTTGGCTTGGTTTTCAAGGAAATCAGCTCATATTCGGAGCAGGACAAGCTCAAGTTCATAGAGAATGTGTGGAAACCAGGTGAACTATTTGATTTCCCAGCGTCAGTGGAATGTTCGAATTCTAACCGTCATTTTGTGTGGAGCTGGCTGAAAAGATTTCCCTGGCTAGCATACTCTAAATATCTCGATGGTGCATTTTGTTTACCGTGTGTTTGTTTAGGAGTCCAGTGTGGGCGAAATACGAATAAACTAGACGAATTGTACAAGTCTCCACTCACACTTTGGACGTCCGCCATTTCACGTTTTAGCAAACAAGCGAGCGGAAAATGTGAGATGCATAATTTTGCAGCGATTGCAATGGATAATTTTCTGAGAAATATGAGAAGAGAAGCGGTCCCAATTGATCAGCAGATCAACAACTTACTCCAACGGGTCGGTACAAAACGTGGACCCCCCTTCTGGACCCCCATCTGGACCCCTTCTGGACCCCCTTCTGGACCCCCTTCTGGACCCCTCGATTTTTCTGTTGAAAAATAATAAAATGATATTCAACAGTCTTCGCTTTGGATTTCAACTTCGGCCGGTTCGTTAATAGTTACAGACAGTATTACAGTAATCGCGAACATTACCACAGCCAGTTGCCATTTTCACCCCGAGAAAGACTTGCTTTGAATTTTGCTGAATTTGCACTGCTGACTTTTGTTGTTGTTACCAAATACTTTAGCATTTTCTAGCAAAGGTTAGATAAGCGTTAAATATGCAAATTACTGTTCAGCTTTCAACTGGCTTCGGAGAATGTGAAAATTATTATCGGTGGCAGATTTATGGTACGTGCTAGGCAACCAGAGTGGTCATATTTCATTCCATCATGTTTGATGCCACAACATTCAGCGGATTTGACGGCTCTACGATATTTCAGAGCAAGCTTTCGACTATATTTTGCCAGCGTGGAAGAAAACATTGCTCACCTTTTTGCTGCAGTGATAACATTAACTAGCAGTGCTTATTCTAATCCAAAGATAAAAAAAGAATAGTTTTTGAGCTCGGTTCACATTCTTCGAAACCCAGTTGAAAGCCGAACAGCACTTTGCATACTCAATGTTTATGTAATCTCCTTTGTGAGAAAATTCTAAAGTATTTTGTAACAAGAAAAATAAACGAAATTCAAAACAAGTCTTTCTCGGGATAAAAATGGCAACTGGCTGTGGTAGTGTTCGCGATTACTGTAATACCGTCTGTAACTATCAACGAATCAAAAGCGAAGACTGTTAAATATCATTTTATTATTTTTCAACAGAAAATTCGAGGGGTCCAGAAGGGGTCCAGAAGGGGGTCCAGAAGGGGGTCCAGAAGGGGGGTCCACGTTTTGTACCGACCCTACTCCAACAGCAAATCAATAGAAATCGTGAAATTCTGAAATCCCTTTTTAAAACAATAAGTTTCTGTGGAAAAAACAACATAGCCCTCAGAGGTAGACGAGATGATGATCCACTAAATGCTAGTCTTGCCGCTAATTTCCAGGCACTGTTAGAATTTCGAATTGACAGCGGCGACCAAACACTAAAACATCACCTGGAAACTGCACCCAGAAATGCGACATTATCTCTAAAACTGTTCAAAATGAGATGATTACAACTGTGGGTGCTATCATAGTGAATAATTTGTCACAGGAAATCAGCGATAGCAAATATTTTTCTATTATGTCTGATGAAGCAGCTGACATATCAAATAAACAAAATCTTTCAGTGGTGATCAGATTTCTTGATTCAACTAAAACAGTCAGAGAAGAAGTTGTGGGATTCTACCTTTGTGAGGATGGAACAACAGGAGCAGCTATCAAAGATTTA
>JAEMWC010001251.1:130000-145000 GCA_016490735.1 Pachyseris speciosa | reverse complement strand
GGCCATCTTCTTTCTTTATAATGAATTCAGTATGATCAACAGAGTTGACCACCTTTAACCGATTCAAGCACAGACGTTTCGAGTTTTAGCCATTTGTGAGGAGGAATCGCCTTTTTTTATAGACTGCTAAGTACAATTCAAGTTATGTCCCCTCCTATATCTTTTGTGCAGGGAAATTTAAGATGAAAACATACACAACAATTAAAAACAAGGAAAAAACAATAAAATAATCGGTTATGGCACTAGCAGATGTCACGTAACGATGGACAGTGCACACCGACAAAAAAGAGATCAGGAATATTTTAATCAGGAAAAATTGTTAAAGGAAATGGCTGTCGAGAAGCTAGAAGAGAATCATTTACTCTTTTACCATGAGGAGATTCGTAACACCCAGACGTACTATTATCAAGCTGGGAAATGGTTTTCCGTCTTTTTCTCTATAAAATCAAATCTCGGTGAAGGGTGAACATTTTAAGCTCGTTTTCCCACATCCTCTGACCGATTAGGCTGCAAATCGGCACGAATGGTTCAACATACCTCCTTTGCAAAAAACTGTCGGCTTTTTTGACATTCGCTCCAGTTTAAATTTATGGCCTGTTTTGTGGAAGGATACGTAAACACTTTTAGTAGTAATCTCTAGGGGAGTGTGGGAAAAAACGAAGAATAAAATGGAAAAATCGCAGACACCTCTTTTGAGGGCGAAGTGTGAGGTAACATTTCCGATGTCAACCATGTCGCTACAAATTCTCGCGTGAGGGAAACGAACGCCATTAAGGCGATATATTACGCGTTTTCTTTTTCTAAAATTTTGATCTCGACATTGAATTCTAAAAATGTTAAGCTTTCAGAAATGTATAGGTTGCCGGGGGCTTTCTCTGCGAGCGCTCATTTAAACGCTCTGTTTCTAGCTGATGGTCATTTTGGGTATCCTAATACCTTAAGAAAGTCTCATCGAGCAACATGCTATGCACAATAACTTTCTTCGTTCCTGAACTTAATAATAAATTCGGATATTTTGAAGTGGTTTTAAAGAACAGTTTGAGCTCAAGGGCAATGCATCACACACACACACACACACACACACAACCTTTGCACACAAAGATGTGTAAACTGTGAACAGACTTGTCAAGAAATGCCACCTTGGGTGTGACCGGCCTAATTCTGTATATATTTCAAATGTTTTGTTCTGACGCAAATGATCGTCTTCGTCTTTGTTGATCTTAGTATTCAATGGCTTAAAATATCTGAAAAAAAAAAAACTTTCGGAAATGTTCTCGGTGATGCAATGTATTTTTAAACGAGATACAACTTGTAAACAACTTGCTAAGCATAACATATCGCGTGAAAATTATATAACATCAACTTGCGTGCAGTACCGACGTGTAGCGCCGGCCAATGAACGGGTTTCATATATATTTCTTACATCTTTTTATATCGTTTGGAGGCAAAAAAGTTGTGGTAATAATTATTGTCTCCTGAATCAGTCCTTCTATTTTAAGACGGTCTTCTTGTTGTTCAGACGGAGTTACAGGTGGATTAAACACCCCTGTTGCTTAATTAATTTTGAGGTTGCAAGTTAACGTTAGAGAACACGAGTTTCAAACATTCTGCATGCTTTCATAGAAATAAACTATTATTTTACATATTAAGATACACTATGGATAATATTTAAATTATATATTATTGTAATATTTTTGATTTTTTTTTATAGCTGGATTGTGTGCTTGAAAAACAAAATGATTCAACGCCTCAAGGGCTTTTACTTAATACAATGGCATGCTGCAGCTCACAAAAAGGTTCACAGAACAGTTTTTTTTTTCATGAGAGGAACGAGTAGCTCAAACTTTGTAGAAACCGTTTGGACAAACCGTTTGTTATGTTTACGGATGCCTGTTTCTTTTTAAGTGGATATGTATGTTGAAGTGGTTGAAACCGCGCTCTACAGCACAGGTTAATTAAATACATTGAAGCATTCAACATTTGATTTAAACTTTGTTACTTTTTTTTTGTATTGATCTCTCGAGTGGATGTAAATAATAATCATCTACACTCGTTTTGGACGCAAATGAAAAAGTAGTTAAATTGTTTCTTTTTTTCTCTTACCAGGGAACGATTGTTTTTACTTCGCTTGGCTGACTGCTTTCTGACGTGCCTCAACAGTGTTAAGAAAATTTTACCCTTATTTTTTTAACAAGTAATTGGAATGAGTCCAGGAAGTTGGTGAAATTGTTCTTGTCGCTGCGCGACTCGGACAATTTGAGCAAAAACACTTCGTGATATCAAAGGAGCTTGGTCAGGATATTTTGGGTCATTTTTAGAGACATAAAAAATTTATTCAGTTTAAATGCTGTTGGAGAGTGAAATAACAATTTGTCAGGGAAGATAAGCACCAAAGAGACAAGAATAAATGCAAACATGGCGAGGATGGTGAAGGATGGAGAAGATTGAAACGGATTACAAATGACCTTTTTGATAAATTGAGGCTAAACTTTTCAAAATCGAAAGACTGTGACGTGGCTCCTTTAAATATCATGCTGTTATCTGTGGTATACTCGCAGAAGCAAATCCATTGAGGCTAACAGCTCGTTTTCATACTCGTTTTCTAGGTCGTACATGACGTCTGAGTGACAAAAAAAAAAGGCGAAGGAAAAATTCGGAACGTTTTCATATGGGTGAGACTTAGGCTGGCCGTGCATCTGTACTCTCATAAAGCACGCTGTTTTAACCAATCAGGGCGCGCGTTTTATGGAAACTTTATTATAAAATTTCTTAATTCTCATATTATTGATGCTGCCCGTTTGTGTGTATTAAATTGTTGATAGCTGAGTTAATCTTTTGTCTCACGATTTTTTACAAACGAAAACGGCTAACCGTTGGAAACAAGGACCGATGAGAGGTGTTTCTTTTCATGATTTATGGCCTTCCCAAGATAGACAAGGCCAAAACGCCACTGAGACCTATAGTCTCTTGTGTGAACACCTTTGCTTATGATATGTCTTCCTACTTAGCCGATGTATTATCTCCCCTAACAGGAGACTCAGAGTACACAGTTGACAACTCAGCTCATTTTGTGTCCATTGTGAACGGTGAAAGGGTACTAGAAAACGAGATCATGGTGTCTTTCGACATAGTGTCTCTGTTTACGAACGTTCCAATCGAAGGAGCAGTACAGACTGCACTGCAAAAACTAGAAGCTGACCCGTGCCTTACCAACCGCACGTCTCTAACACCCACGCAGATTGCAGACCTCTTGAGTTTCGTTCTTAGATCCACATACTTCCAGTATGATGGACTGATTTACCAACAGCAAGAAGGAGCAGCCATGGGTAGCCCGGTATCCGCAGCGATAGCTAACCTCTACATGGGGGGGGGGGGGGGGAGTCAACATCCGACGATCCGTTTCACAATGGAAACTGAGAATGACAACTCAACTCCCTTCCTTGATACGTTGATCATCAAGGATTCGAATGGATACCTCTTTACCAGTGTTTACAGAAAGCCTACACACACTGACCAGTACCTAGCGTATGATTCACACCACCCGCAATCTGTAAAACGCGGTATTGTCAAGTGCCTGTACGATCGATCTAAACACCTCATAACAAAACCACCAGTTATCTCTCATGAAAAGAAATACCTCTCATCGGTCCTTGTTTCCAAAGGTTATCCGTTTTTGTTTGTAAGAAATCTTACGAAAGCCAAGGGACGAACAACAACTAAAGACACTGAACCCGAAATTAAATCTACTATGGTTCTGCCATACGTCACAGGCACATCGGAGGCTCTTCGCCGTTGCCTACAACAACAAGGCATACGGACTGTTTTCAAATCTGACACAACTCTTAGATCACACCTAGTGCGACCTAAGGACATTGTCGATCCAGTAAAACAAGACGGAGTAGTCTACAAGATTCCCTGCGAATGTGGTAAGGTTTATATTGGAGAGACGGGAAGATCTATGCATGGACGGATTATGGAACACGATAGAGACATACGGCTTGTTCGAACCCAATCCTCCGCCGTTTCAGAACATAGCAACGCGACCGGACATTATCCGCTCTGGAACGAAGTTAAATTTATTGACCGAGACCCACATTGGTACACCAGTGGGGTTAAAGAGGCTATTCACATAAGACTTCACCCTAACAACATCAACAGGGACAGTGGAACTGAAATTCGTGAAGCGTGGATGCCCACGATCAAACAACACAACAGCCGATCAGTACCAAGGCGGACCGCTGAGGGAGCAATTTCTAGTCTGAACGACAAGGATCGAAATCCTCCAATCAACAACAGCCTAATCGAGGATTGAAACGCACCAATCACCACCAGCCACGGGGCTTCTTATACTCACATGCAGCCAGTCGACTCTAGCGCCTGATGATGATCAGTGGTATAGCGATCCACATCTTTGTGACTCAATCGTGAGACAAAAGATTAACTGAGCTATCATATGAAACCACGATGACGAACACCTTTCATAATATATCAAACTGTTCTTTGTTTATAATTTCAGATGAATATCATGTCATTCCCCCCTTTTCAAATTTCATTTGCTGGACATTGTAACCAATAGCTATATTAAGAAGACTACAGGTAATTATTAGAACTTGAAAATGTCAAGTCTTTGAAGTTGAAGATGAAATGCGGTTGGGATGTGCAGAGGTCATAAAGAATTAGGCTAGGCCAGAAGAGTAACATGACTTTCAAATTTTGAAATGCTTTTTTTTAATATTCTCATCCCACCTGAGGTTAATTGACATAGATATTGATTCACAACAACTACAAGTTTTTCAATATGCATATTCGTTTACAACTCTTCTCAAATGCAAGTTGACAGTCTGAATCCTTACCATTCTTACAGAAAGAATTTTTAGATGTGGGAATCAAGTCCCATGTCTCAAGTCTTGAGCATTTGTGTAAAATACATGTTATTACTTTTGCTAAGAGAGAACAAAGGCCAATCAGACATGCAGCAATTGGCATCCGTTCAATGTTCAGTTGATTCAGGTACATTTTCTAGTTCAAAAGGAAAGCCTGGTTAAAATGA
Source organism: Pachyseris speciosa (assembly GCA_016490735.1). Lineage (NCBI taxonomy): Eukaryota > Metazoa > Cnidaria > Anthozoa > Scleractinia > Pachyseridae > Pachyseris > Pachyseris speciosa. The sequence continues at coordinate 139,950 of JAEMWC010001251.1, read as the reverse complement.
TTTTATTCTCAATTTCCCTTTGAAAAGTTCGTTAGTTTAGCAAATATTACGACCTTGAGTACAACCCATGATTTCTTAGAGCAAATTTTATTTGAAAGTTCGAGGCGGGTGCAATTTGAGAACTTTAAAAATCTCGCATACCCGTATTAATCAGCAATAATTGTACGCCGATAAGGCTCAGCAGAACTACAAACTGTATGAAGGTACACAATTTTAATTATCGTATTTCTTACTAAGGTTGCATTTCTTTTATCCAATCCAGTTTCGAATCTAGCGAATCCAGATTGTTTCAATTTTCATTTTAGCTGAAACGAAAATCTAAAAAGAGATTAAGCAGCAACGTCAAGGGGCCTGGGAACCATTATTTGTTATTATTTTTTTTTTTCAAAACAAAGATGGGCTTAATTCGCCGAGCCCCACTTCCCTGTATAATCCGCAACAAACTCGCTCAGATGGCACAAGAATCTGAAACCAGTTTCAGTGGCCAATCCAAACGATTCACGTTCTGAGGTGAATTGTTTAGATTGCGATCCAAGATTGGTTTCACCATAAATTGAACGGGAAATGTAATATTCGATCGCAAAATGCGCTTTTAGATTGGTTACACCAAAAAAAGATCATTCCACAGCACCACAGCTTCAGTGTCTGTCTCTTTCACCTTATTTCATCCGTAAAAAACCTCGAATTAACCACGTTTGGCTGCGTTCATCCATTGTTACCATGGCGATTTAATAGTTACCTGACGGGGTACATAATTAAGTATTTATTTATTTACTTACTTATTTATTTACAGGTTTGCCAATAGCATGTAAAAAGACACTTGAATCAAATGTCGCCTACTAGGCCTATTTACCCAACCCAACCACGATAAAGAACAACTCATACCCAACGCACAATTTGAAATCAGTAAGGTAAAGAATTAATCGGCGACATTAAGGGGCAGACAACGGAACGGTGAAATTTTTTATTCAATCAAAAACATTTGTTTCCTGCTCCGGAAACATAATAAAAGTTAAAAGTTTTACAAACTCGGAGCTAAAAGTTAAAACTTATGAAATATTTCGTCCGTTCCGTCCATAAGTTTTAACTTTTAGCTCCGAGTTTGTAAAACTTTTAACTTTTATTAAATTTTTTATTGTTATCGAAATTTCATAAGCAGGATAAGACGTAACTTTTGGCAAAGTTTAAAAAAAATCTGTACATGGGGTTCAGAGCCACCTTAAATTTTCGAAAATTTAAGGTGGCTCTGAACCCCATGTACAGAATTTCACCGTGGCGTTTTTGAAATATAGGTACTTAAAGCTAAATTGAAGGGTGTTTTTAGCAGGTCATACTGTTGCTATGGTAACATGTAACGTCACGAAAACGATAACAACGTGCTCCGCAATGATTGGGCAGTTTTGTGATACCATGATTGTAGCATCAACTGATAAAAAGTTGTTATAGTGACCCATCAAAATCTACGTCTTAAGAAGCAGTGAAAACTGTTTTGAGCCACCTTAAGTTGGGTTTTAAAGCTTGACAGAGATCCAATACTTCTTATAGTGTCAGGGAGTTCCATAACGTTAGTCATTCTTTTTTAAAGAAGAGTCACAAAAACACTTACTTCTCGTGGTAAAGGAGGAGTTGAGATTATTTCCAGTAAGAACCACACAATAATTCCTCCTGGCTAAAAGTTGGCTGAAAGTGCAGTTTGGGATGAATTGCACTGCTCTCGACCAATCAGAATTGAGTATTTTTCAGAGCACTATAAAATAAGAAATAACGTCATTCTATACAAGAAATAGTTGACAGTATTCAAATAAGCATTTGCAGGCGCAAACTGTTCATGTTCCACGAAAATTTCGTAAAAACTTTGAGGGATTCGGAATATCACTGAGTATAACTAGAGAGGCCAAAACCCGAGGAGAAACTCTAGGAGTCCCCGCATAAATATATACAAGGAATTTAAAAAATGTAAGAAATGTGTTTGTAGTATGGGAAGCGTTCCCGATTTGAAAAAATCGCAAGGTTGTGCCGGGTAAAATTCTTGCTTTCACATCAAAATGCCTGCTAGCAGCCGAGTATGCCGTTCTCAGAAGGAAAAGATAGCTTTTTAAAACTGTAAATCAAAATAATAAGATCCACGGAGCACTCGACAGCTTAAACAATGGAAATCGGTTAGTTCATAGCGAAGAAATCCCCCTTCGAGGGCAAATGGTGGCGAAGAGACATGTGCTTTCACTGCGAATCATCACAAGAATAATAGACCTTTTCCGAAATGTTTGAGCGCTTCTGGGAGTCTATCTTTCAAAAAAGTACAATTTTGAACGTGAATTTACACCGATTTTTTTTGTCTTCCAAGCAACTTGTAGCGAAATTTGCGAAAAATATGGTCGCAGTTCCATTCAAGTAAATTGTCCTTGTATTCACTTGCTTCGTCTTCGCGAAGATTAACTCGAGGCAAAAATTACATTCAACGCGTTTACTTTTCAGGCATAAACTAAGGCTCATCTAAATATTTTATTATTCGGGAAAGCTTTTTGTCTGTTTTTCTGTGTGTCTCAATTCACAGAATTTCGTATTACTTGATATATCCGTAAACAAACCCGGCGAAATCCGCGCAAACAAGACAAAACAGCCATGTAATTCTCAATTGTTGAACAATGACACTAAATCAAATATTGTTTCTGCCATTGATGTACTGGAGAAATATGCTTCTTACACATGGAATTACAGAACTGCTTTATTTCACTAACATCAATGCAGAAATGAGCAACAATGTCTTCAGTATTTTAATATTTACAACCACACGACTACTCAAAAATTAAAATACGGGGGCAGCTTTAGTGAAAACTATTTCTAGTTGAGGGAATAGAAGGAGGGGTAGGGGGGTGTTGTGCTTGAAACGTTGCTTTCTATGAGGGAGGCTCAGAAATCTACTTTCTTGGGGGGAGAGGGGGGGGGGGTGGTGGCATCAGATATAATAACTTGGTTAAGCAGGAAAAATCTACGATCCTCCAGGCCATACATAATGACCTATCCCCAACAAAAAAACGAGACTTGTAGTGTCGTCGTCAAACGTTATGTTCAAGAAACCCCCTAAACGCTTTTTTATATATCTGTGTTAAGCTGTATATTTTTAGAGAGGTTCGATATAATCTCTTGGAAGGAACGTTTGGAAATAATTACAGCAAAAAAAAAAAAGGTCGCTTGACTGGTGTCGGACCAATTTTTTTATTAACCATTCAGACTGAAAAACGTAAGTAATTTGATCAAATGTTTACTCCAAAGAGAAAAAAGATAATTGTGTATGAGATAGGGTGCATGCATAGTACTGTCACGCACCGCATACAAATTTTATTGGTCTGGGTCTCCGTTCCTGTGGGCCTTCAGCACCGAAGGCGTGTCAACATAACCTAAGGTTTTACCCCCTACTGAACGAGAACAAAATTCTAGATAAGAAGCAAATGAAAACAGGCCGTCGCTTTTATGTTTAGTTTGCAGTGGGTAGTTTTAATGACATGCGGTCAGCAGCTGCATGCTAACAGCTTGCCTACCTTAGCTTCCTTGAAAGATTAACCTTGTTTTGATCCCCGAAAGAAAGAAACTATTCATAACAATAGCTTAGTTGGTACCATAAAAAAGTAAAGGCTGTTTGATAACAAAAGGCAGCCGTTGCGGGCTTTTAGCAGGAACTGACCGCACGACAACAAAAACCACAGACTGCAAAATAAACATAAAGTCGTATCCTGCCACTCAAAAGCTTTTTTCTCCTTGAGTAGGGCTAGAAGCAAGTGAGCGCCTTTGAGCTGAAGGTTTGCGGGAGTGGATAACCCATAACCATAAAATTTGTGCGATGTGCGGTGTTTTCTATGGAAAATAATTAGTAAAATTAGTCCCGTCATCCAATCCGATTGGTCCAACGCCAGGCAAGACTGGCTAGTGTAAATGAACATAAAGAAACGTCCGATTTCCATTTGGACATGAAACCTTTCCGCCCTGTAATTTGCTTAATAATTATATTCAGAGCTTAATACGGTAAAACGTGTGGGCTTTAACTTACATATGTCAAGGATCGCAACGATATAATAAATACGCAACCATGGCAATACAATAAATAGCAACATTAAAAAGACACTTTGTTTGTAGTCGCTCTTTCTTTTGTATTTTCTATTTATTTATTTATTTATGATTATTTTTTTGTAATATCAGCTTCGGCCTTCCTTAACTTAGCTTCCTTGCGATAGCTGATCTTGTTAAAGTTAAAGTTGGACTTTAACCCTTCGCTTAGTTGTAACAAGAAAAGTCATTTAATCGATAAGAAAAAAAGTCAAAACAGCTGATCAAGTTTAACATAGAGTCAAACACAGGAAACTAACTAATTTTAGTTAATTTATACGATTATGATCGACACATCTCAGTTAATGAGATCTGTATGCATGCCACATAAGGAAAGGCGCTCAAGTTATACCTTGCTCAATTTGGGTGGAAACTTGAATGGGAGTCTTGAAACAGCTGCAACAGAAGCTTTATGGAGAATCGGCCATCGGCCTTCTTTATAACGAGTTCGTTATTATCAACAGTTGATATGGTAACTTAACCACAGCAGAGATTCAAGTACCAACATTTCGAGCGTTAGCCCGCACTGATAGAGAACTGCCTTTTTATAGTCTGCTATGCAAAATTAAAAGTACGTCCGCTTCTATATTTTTTGCACGGTTAATTTAAGATAATGCATGTAAGGCTATAACTCTGATCAATTTGGGTCAAAACTTAAATAAACACAGACCTTAAAACAGCTGAAACGGAAGTTTCATGGAGAATGGCCATCTTCCTTCTTTATAAAGGATTGAGTATTACCAAAAGAGTTGACCACCTTAAACAGTTCAAGCACAGAAGTTTCGAGTTGTAGCCATTTGTCTGGAGGAAGCGCCTTTTTTATAGACGGTACAATTCAAGTTTTGTCCGCTTCTATAGGTTTCGTGCAAGGAAATGTAAGATGAAAACGTTCATATCAATTAAAAACAAGGAAAAACCAAAAAAGGAATTTCATACGAATCGGTTATGGGACTAGCGGATGTTACGTAATGTTGGAGGGCGCACACCGACAAAAAAGAGATCAGAAATAATACCTTTTATAAATCGATAACATAGAAGACAAGGTTGATAAAACTTTTTAGTATCTTTTAGGTAATTCCCTTGAAAAGAATTTACTATTAAGATTTTTTTTTCAAACTTCGCACAATTGATATCCATGCATAGGACTTGAGAAAAAAAAGCAATAAAAAGACGGGGAAACCGCGTTGGTTTTCGCCCTACATGCTTGTTATTTTGAGTGTTTTTACGGAGTTGAGCAAGTAATATTCATAATTTAAACAACCGAAAACAAAAATGTTATTATGTAACAAACATTATGAATAGTAGTGAAACCTAGACCCTAATTGACTATGTGTGTCTGGGCAATAATCTTTCAGTATGGTGATTTCCCAAATTGCCCGATCTTGCAAATGATGTAAGTACAATGGATCACTTCGTCATCATCTCTTACTCCTCCCTGGCTCCAAATGCAGAGTTTCATAACTTTTATGTGTAAATAATCCAACTTCTACTATTAAACTTTTTTTCTCCTTAAAATATGTTTTTCGTGTGCCTATTAGCAGTAAATAACACCAATAAAATGGTGGTCACCGTGCTTGTTTCTTTGCAACACGACAACAAAGGCAAAATTTTGGCTGAAAAACCTAATGTCAAGGCAAATACGCTACGTTTTTAATGTGCCCGCGCACGAGAGCGCGCCAAATGATGCCATAATTGTAAATTATGCACAGTAAGGATACGCCACGCCATCAGCTAGTTGTGAATTGTGGAAGAACAAAAGAACCAAATCGAGGTTCAGGGGAATAATAATCATATTATTATTATTTTTTTTGTTAACAACAAAGGAAAACGAAAATGATTCCCCTGAACGTCGAAGTGGTTCTTTTGTTTTTCCGCAATTCGAAACTCGTCTATTGGGAGGAATCACCTTACGTCAACAAGAATCAACTGTTGACCAACTTAACTACCTCGTAGTTGAAACATGCGTGTGCGGACGTCTACATAAACGTAATTAGTTCATTTTAAAACACCGATCGTTTTGGAAACCTATGACCATCAGAACTGTTAAATTGAACAGGTGCACTCGACTTTCTTTTTGGAGTTTGCTTGTGCTGGTAAAATCATGCGTGTTATTTTAACAGTGGCTAGGATTTTGTTTTATGTACAGACAAGCCTTCACATGCTAAAATTAAGTGAAGCCAAAAGGAATTCAACTGTGGTAGCCAATACACAGGCAATGTAGTTAAATAACGGGAAGTTTGTTAAATTATGACGGTGAAAATAAAAATTTTGGGCTAATTTGGTCCCGCTATGTGCCATTCTGGAACTGGATTTAGATTTAGTTGACATGGGGCTGTATTCCACAAATTACTATTGCAATATGATGACATGTGGCTCATGTGGTAAAAGTATATATTAAGGCATCAGTCAGTTTTCCTTGGGTGATTATCGCCAGATGTAACTCTTAGAGCACGAACTCTGCTGAAGGCTTCTTTTGTTTCCAATAAAACGTTTGCAAGTGCTTAGAAGCTCACTTGGAAAAGGGTACTGCTTTGGAATCCTTACTCGGGTAAGTCATTTGAGCAGAATAAAATATAAATACTGTTTTGTTGAGATATTTTTGATCCTGATGTGATGATCAACCCGTTTAGAATCGTTGTTAGCGAAGTAAGGCTGTTGTCTAAAGGGTTTCCATCTTCATGTTTCGTCGTAAATATTGTGAAATGAAAGACACTAAAAATAGGACCTTCAGTTGACGACAAAGGGAATTTTGGTGTTTTTAAGGTATAAGGATAGCCGGCTTTTGTCCCGAAATTGAAAATACCAGATTTTTCATCGAATCAGTTAGACTAGAATGAATATTTTGCAAAAAGAACGAGAAGAAAAGCTTTTTTACCTTTAAAAGAATTACGAAAAACTATTTTTGTGATCCTTTTATGGCTAATTATGCGCTGACAAGTTTCTGTCAACAGTTCTGTCGCCGCTACAAACTAATATTCACCGCAAGTCGCGTGTTATCTCGTAGCCGTGCATTTCATCACAATAAAACAAGCGTGCACCCAAGTCTTCCTTCTAATCCCCTTTGGTATCATTACTTTTTCGAGTAAAATTATTTTAGCTCTACTGTGTTTATTGTCGTAATGTTCTCGCAAAAGCGCTAGAAAAAGTCGTGGTGTCCCTTTACATCGGCAAAGGAGCCCAAACGGCGAAGGAGCGACAGAATACCCTTCAGCGTTGAGCGTACACACAGTCTCGCTTCAATCGATTGCGGCCCATATTTTAATCAGGAAAAATTGTTAAAGGAACTGGATGGCGAGAAGCTAGAAGGGAGCCATTTACTCTCTCACCATGAGGAGATTCTTAACACCCAGACCTACTAGTATCAAACTGGGAAATGGTTTTCCGTCTTTTTCTTTATAAAATAAAATCTCGGTGAGGGGTGAACATTTTAAGCTCGTTTTACCGCATCCTCTGACCGATTGGGCTGAAAATCGGCACAAATGTTTTAAGATACGTCCTTTGCAAAAAGCTGTCGGTTTTGTGAAATTCGCCCCCGTTTAAAATTTATGGCCTGTTTTGTGGAAGGATACACTTTTAGTATCAATCTTTAGGGGAGTGTAGGGAGAAAACGAAGAAAAAATGGAAAAATCGCAGACACCTCTTTTGAGGGCGAAGTGTGAGGAAACATTTCCGATGTCAACCGTGTCGCTCCAAATTCTCGCGTGGGGAGAACGAACGTGATTAAGGCGAAGACTTGGATTTCGCTTTCCCTCTTAATATATTACGCGTTTTCTTTTTTGTAAAATTTTGATCTCAAACTTGAATTCTAAAAATATTAAGCTCTCAGAAAATGTATAGGTTGCCGGGGTTTTCTCTGCGAGCGCTCATTTAAAAGCTCTGTTTCTAACTATGGTCATTTTGGGTAATAATACCATACGTAATTCTCATCGAGCAACTTGGTATGCACAATAAGTTTTTTCGTTTCAAAACTTAAAAGAATCGAATAAATTCGCATATCTTGAAGTGGTTTAGAAGAACAGTTTGAAATCAAGGGCAATGCATCACACACACACACACAAATGAAATGTTAACCTTTGCACATAAAGATGTGTAAACTGTCAAAACACTTGTCAAGGAATGCCACCTTAGGTGTGACCAGCCTAATTCTGTATATATTTAAAATGTTTTGTTCTGACTCAAATGTTCGTCTTTGTCTTCATTGATCTTAGCATTCAATGGCTTAAAATATCTGAAAAAGACTTGTGGAAATGTTCTCGGTGATATAATGTATTTTTTTACGAGATACAACTTGTAAACAACTTGCAAAGCATAAAATACCACGTGAAAATTATATAGCATCAACTTTCGTGTAGTTTGGCGTGTAGTACCGGCCATTGAACTGATTTGATGTATATTTCTTACATCTTCCAATGAAAACTTTTATATCGTTTGGAGGCGAAACGTTTGTGGTAATAATTATTGTCTCCTGAATCAGTCCTTCAATTTTAAAACGGACTTCTTGTTGTTTAGACGGGGTTACAGTAGGATTAAACTCTCTTGTTGTTCAATTAATTTAGAGGTTGCAAGTTAACTTTAGAGAACATGAGTTTCAAACATTCTGCATGTTTTTATATAAATACTTTATTATTTTACATATTAAAATACATTATTTGTAACATCGAAATTATGAATTATTGTAATATTTTCGATTTTTTTTATATTCTACTTTCTAACACTCACTTCTGCTCGCAGGAAATTATTTTTCTCAGAGTTGTCACAGAGCGCAAAGCTTGTGTGTGAGGTATGATGAACACTTGTTTTTCGAATTTCGTTCATTTTTAAACAGATTGTCACATTTTAAGTTAAGAGGAGAAGTTTTCATAATTTGAAGAGAAAATCTGCATAGGCTGGAGAGCAGGCTGGTGGCGCAAAACAATTTACGCCTTTGGCAATGTAAATGACAGATAATTTTAAACGATCAATAGAAACTTTACACAGAAATACATAGGCTGGTGCACCCTAAAAAGAAATATTTTGTAACCATGATGAGACAAGCTAAGAGGCAGCTCGATATATTTTTAGGGCAATAAAATTGTTTTTCCGTCAACAAAAAATTTGACTTAACTATGCAATTGAATGTTGGAGTTGAGATGATTGTCTATCATATTTTTTTACAATAACATTCAAAATTCAAGGTCGCCGATTGGCTAATTTTTGTCATCAATAAGAATATAGACAGATAAAATTTTATTTATGTAACAATTTGTGGTAAGATGGAGGAGGGCGACATGCAGGACTTTCTTTCTTTTAACTTTAGTTTTGTAGTCAGCACTCTCCGCCCTAACTGTGAAAAATAGCTAAAATTATTATATGCTGAACTCATGTCCTGTACCTGCGTGTGTAGAATTCGAATCTCACGAAAATTAAGCAACATTTACTACAAAGGCACTGAACGAAACACTAGTGAAAGTGGTATCTGAAAATTGTTTCAAGTTAGCTGTAACAATTCTGACAGATTAGTTTCCTTAATAAAATATTTACTAGACGTCTTTTTTGAACCAAAGTTTGGCCACCCCCACCCTCCTTCCCCTCCCCCCAAAATTGTTGACGATGTTCGCGTCATTTTGAATAAAATTCATGTACTTCATTTATGTTCATTGCTGTTTACGGTCGTTCATGCCTCGGCAAGTGCACTTCTTGAAAACATCGCCAATACTGATTAACAATAAACTTTTATTTGCAGGGAAAAACTTACTCCCAAGAATTTAGACTTGATTCCTATCGCTCAGGTATATATAGCAAATATCTCGTTTACAAACATTGTAGTCTTTGAATAGGTTTTCTCACGATCTGCAATTCTTTTGGGGGTA
>JAEMWC010001251.1:110000-122500 GCA_016490735.1 Pachyseris speciosa | reverse complement strand
CAACGAGCGATTTCATTTGAGGAGCGCTGTTACAAGTTCTGAGGCAAGGTTGGACATCAAAGCGGGAGGCTTCTGGGCAAGAGGAGTTACGGCATTCTTTGATGTTAGAGTTACGCACGTCAACTCCAAGTGTTACCAGAGCAAGCCAACATCAGAAGTGTTCAAAGAGCAAGAAGAAGAGAAGAAGCGCAAGTACCAGCAGTGGGTGTTAGATGTAGAAATGGGTTCGTTTACACAAGATAGCTCAGGATAGCTCAGAAAGACACCGAGCCTTATCATGTTGTAATCACTTGGCTCGGGACACAGATCTCGTTTGAACTCTTAAGATCGGTACATGCATGCGTCAGAGGTTCGCGAACGCCGTTTCGTAGCAAGATAGAGCAATCATTGGACTGTAAAATAAATGTCGCTAGTGCGGATATCTGAAATACGTGTCTATATGCTTTTATACTTAGGGCTTTTTATGGACACTGGTTTAGCCGTCATTAGTATAATTCGATTGTATGATCTTAATATCTCTGCATAATGGAATTCTTAATTTTATAGAATTTTGAACTTTTATTATTAATTATATCTATTTCCTATCCTTTTATGTAAGGTTAAATTACTTTCTAATTTTTTTAATAGTGTTTTGATGAATTTTTGTAACAGCAGGTTGATTGTAAATAGGATTTTAATTGAGGTTCTGTAATAAAGATTCTTCTTCTTATAATAATAATAATAATAATAATAATAATAATAATTATTATTATTATTATTACTATTTCTCCTTTTTATTATTTCGGAGCACTATTTATAGTGCTAATTTTTATATATATATTTTAAATTTTTAATTTATAGCGTCGAGTCATACTTTTTTAACTTTATATAGTACACAAAAGTTTTAACTGCTGCATAATAATGATGATAATAATAATAATAATAATAATAATAATAATAATAATGCTAATGCTAATGCTAATGCTAATGCTAATGCTAATGCTAATGCTAATGCTAATGCTAATGCTAATGCTAATGATCTTCAACCTACTCCAGAAAGCCTGCTTGTTGGGCACAGCAAGAATCTTAAGAAGGTCCTTAGACATCTAAGGCTATGGGAAATAGCCTGATGATCTAGGCATACGTGACCACCAATACAGCTAATGGTGTGATAAAAAAATCCTCATAATAACAATAACAACAACAATAATAATAATAATAATAATAATAATCAATACTTGTATACTTGAGCCTAACATGGCTGACCACCTAGTGTACAGTGTACATCTTTGATATTGGACATCCATGTTATGGTCAATTGACACCTGTCAGAACAAGGTATCCGCTGACCAATATCGCGTGATCATATCACGGGCTTAGGTTTAGAACTCATCGAGCTCGGCTGACTTTTTGAAGTTGATCGCAAACCAGGTACTTGATAGGATCAAAGGCTCAAACCAGGTTAATTTAACAAAAACGAGAAACCCAATTTTATTGGGTTAATTTTTTTTCTTTCCACGGCGCGAATATTCACATTACTTTGATTTCTTCATTTTGAGCAAAAACATTTCATCTGCTTCGAAATCTCAGTTGTAATTCGCGTAAAAGGCATGAAAATCAAGAACTAGCTAAAAGATACTCCGGACGGAGTTTCAAGTGATAGAAAGGAAGGGCAAATAATTTTTTCTCAGGAAAAGCTGAAAACTTGGATCGACTTACATCGGATTGTGTTGTTGAAAAAAAAAATCATTCAACGCTTCAAGGGCTTTCATGCACTTTACCGCGGCATCTTGCAGCTCCTCTAAAAAGGTCACTTAACAGTTCACCGCCATTAATAGGAGGAACGAGTACAACACACGTAAATTAAATAAATTGAAGCTTAACAACTGCTTTGTCGTAAAAGCTCTGCGGGTGGGGGGTTCGGGGCTTATTTAATTTCAGGCCTCATTAACGGGGGGCTTATTATAGAGGGGAGCTTAATAGAGAGAGGAGGGCATATTTCAAATCGTCTTAGAATGGAATAGTTTTTGTACAAAACTCAAACAAATGCAGTGAAACTTTATTATTTAATACAGAGCAGCAAACAGTAGTGATATGTTTGAGTTGTTCAAAACAAACCAACTGGGCCTCATAAAAAGGATTACGTAGGAGGGAATAGGAGGAACTGATTAGAAAATCCCATGTCCCAAGGGGGGGGGGTGCTTATTACAAAGGATTATTAGACGGGGGGCTTAATAGATCTATTACGGTACTCGTTACCTTTGTTCTGGAATGAATATCGTATTAAGCTTAACTATTTTTATTTGGACTGGATATAAATAACAATCATTTGTACTCGTTATATTATTAACACGAACAACCTTACACAAAACTGTTGAGACAATTTCATGTATGTTTTAATTACTCGCGGCAATAACATGTCATCGTAACAGAAGCCGTTAGTCCCACCCCCCTCACCACCCGTTCAATGTTGTTTGAGTCTAAAATATCAACGCATACAATGCTTGTGTACCGCAAAACAGCCATTCATTGAGCGAAGGTTTTAATTTCAGTCAGGGTGAGAGGAAGAAATTGGTATTTTTCCAACTTGTCTCAGCTAGTTTTGCCCGAGGTTGTAGTAACAATACATCCTCGCAAAATTAAAGATAAATATAACTTGTGTTTTGCGCGACATGGACAATTTCAGCAACTTCTAAATACACATTTTACTCGGCCCCATTCGATTACCTATCCAAACTATCAGGTTTGTTCTCCTTTCGTCTTTTCTACCGACATTTATTTCAAAATTGCTAAGCAAGTTTTTTCAACTTACTACGAGATGCGCCGTCTAATTTCCCCACCTTCATTCTCCAGAGAAACCTTCAAAATTTTCACAGAAACCTACGCATTGTACTTTTTCTTGTAATGTTTTTTTTGTGAATGATATATGAAATAAATCATACATGAACTGCGGAAATGAAATCAAATGAAGAATGATCCTCGCAGTTGTGAACGCAATTTATGCAATTGCGAAAAGAAGCCTGAAAAAAATTCAAGACTTCAACGGGGTTTGAACCCGTGACCTCGCGATTACCGGTGCGATGCTCTAACCAACTGAGCTATGAAGCCACTGACGTTGGGAGCAGGTCAATTGTGGGTTCATATGTTCCCGCGAAAGAAATGACTGTGAATGATATATGAAATAAATCATACATGAACTGCGGAAATGAAATCAAATGAAGAATGATCCTCGCAGTTGTGAACGCAATTTATGTGATTGCGAAAAGAAGCCTGAAAAAAATTCAGGACTTCAACGGGGTTTGAACCCGTGACCTTGCGATTACCGGTGCGATGCTCTAACCAACTGAGCTATGAAGCCATTAACGTTGGGAGCAGGTCAATTGTGGGTTCATATGTTCCCGTGAAAGAAATGAGTGTGAATGATATATGAAATAAATCATACATGAACTGCGGAAATGAAATCAAATGAAGAATGATCCTCGCAGTTGTGAACGCAATTTATGTAATTGCGAAAAGAAGCCTGAAAAAAATTCAGGACTTCAACGGGGTTTGAACCCGTGACCTCGCGATTACCGGTGCGATGCTCTAACCAACTGAGCTATGAAGCCATTGACATTGGGAGCAGGTCAATTGTGGGTTCATATGTTCCCGTGAAAGAAATGAGTGTGAATGATATATGAAATGAATCATACATGAACTGCGGAAATGAAATCAAATGAAGAATGATCCTCGCAGTTGTGAACGCAATTTATGTAATTGCGAAAAGAAGCCTGAAAAAAATTCAGGACTTCAACGGGGTTTGAACCCGTGACCTCGCGATTACCGGTGCGATGCCCTAACCAACTGAGCTATGAAGCCATTGACGTTGGGAGCAGGTCAATTGTGGGTTCATATGTTCCCGTGAAAGAAAAGAGTGTAAATGATATATGAAATAAATCATACATGAACTGCCGAAATGAAATCAAATGAGGAATGATCCTCGCAGTTGTGAACGCAATTTATGTAATTGCGAAAAGAAGACTGAAAAAAATTCAGGACTTCAACGGGGTTTGAACCCGTGACCTCGCGATTACCGGTGCGATGCTCTAACCAACTGAGCTATGAAGCCACTGACGTTGGGAGCAGGTCAATTGTGGGTTCATATGTTCCCGTGAAATAAATAGATAAATTGCGTTCACAACTGCGAGGATCATTCTTCATTTGATTTCATTTCCGCAGTTCATGTATGATTTATTTCATATATCATGCTCCCAACGTCAGTGGCTTCATAGCTCAGTTGGTTAGAGCATCGCACCGGTAATCGCGAGATCACGGGTTTAAACCCCGTTGAAGTCCTGAATTTTTTTTAGGCTTCTTATCGCAATTAAATAAATTGCGTTCACAACTGCGAGGATCATTCTTCATTTGAATGCTTTTTTTGTTCTGTGGTTTTGTGGATTGCGGTCAATTTCTGTTGACTGCTCTACGGATGTTTATGTCAAAATTACAATTTTTCGAACTTACTCCGAGATATCTTATGCTACTTGTCTAATTTCTACTTGTCTAAACAAACAACTTGCGCATCGTATTCGTAGATACAAGCTCAGGGCAATTATGTTTCGTTGTGTTGTTGCGTTTGAACTACGGTCGATTCCTATAGACTGCTTTAAACTATCAGGTCGGTACTCCTGTTTTCTATTGACATTTATGTTAAAATTGCTCAGCAATTTTTCTATCTGACTCAGTACGAAATACGTTTCTTACTTGTCTTCTTTCTCCATCTTCTCCCATAGGAGAAGCCTGACCTGAATCAGCAGGTCATGATCAAACACACCAATTTGTCACTTTCCGTATAGATACCTCCACAGGCTGTTTATGGTCAGCTGTGCGCGCACACTGTTTAACCGTTTGCCTTTAAATTTTATCAAACGTAATGTTAAAACGAACACTTGTTATCGTAACGCTATGTAACGAACTATTGTTATCTTTACTGTCACACTGATGATGACGGATGTACCGTCGAAACATGTACGAAAGATAAAGGATTACTATCATTACTATCATTATCATCATCATCATTATTATTATTATTATTATTATTATTATTATATGTTTGTCAAAGCTTGTGGTTTGTTGTTGCTATGGTGTATGTAAACTGTAATTCTAACTGAATGCTCAGAGAAATGTTTCTTCTTTTCTCTTGTTTTCGAAAAGGTACTAAGTCTCTATTTGTTTCAAGATTTCGACTTAATTATCTGTGAAAAATGCGTGGCTACCCCCAATTTTCTTTTCAATTTTCAATGGCCCCAGTGATAATCCGCGAAAAAATATCATCGTATTAGGGGGCACCGTCCTTAAGGGAACCTTGAATATTGCAAATATAGGTTATCCAACGAAATTGCGACCTACGGATTCCTTCCGTCGAGTCTGAGAGATGACGGAAATTTGGCCCACTGAGAAATTAAATTAATTAATGTTTTGCAAACATCATCCTTGCATGACAGTGTGGAACCTACTTTTAACAGTTTTTCAGAAAGAGAGAGAGAGAGAGAGAGAGAGAGAGAGAGAGAGAGAGAGAGAGAGAGAGAGAGAGAGAGAGAGAGAGAGAGAGAGAGAGAGAGAGAGAGAGACAGAGACAGAGACAGAGAAAGAGACAGAGACAGAGAGACAGAGACAGAGACAGAGACACAGAGAGAGAGAGAGAGAGAGAGAGAGAGAGAGAGAGAGAGAGAGAGAGAGAGAGAGAGAGAGAGAGAGAGAGAGAGAGAGAGAGAGAGATGGAAACATCATTACGTGACGTCTGGCCTAGTCTATGAAAAAAGATGGTAGACAGAAAGTCATTATGAATATAAAGTTTAACTCATATCATTCACTTTTCTGCTCCTCAAGACTGTTTTTAGTCTTTAGCTAATGCTGGTGTGCTCTCGCTTTTTCTTACTGTGCTGATGACAACCAGGTCTTATCCACGGTATGATGGTATGACTGACATGTTTACTGTGCTTGAGTCACGTTTTGACATTCTGGAGTGCTAACTAGTTAAACAACATTTCTAATGAGACTAAGTTATAAACATTAGGCTATAACGGACGAACTTGTAAGCACCTGACTCTGACTCTTATATATGTACACTCCTTTAATTTTCTTTTCACAGAGAGATGTTTAACGGTTGCATCGCCTTGATTACGGCCATGATAACCGAGTCAGTAGCCACAGTGGCACTAAATATCCTGACCATGATCGTTTTATTAAGAAATCGCAGTCTTCGTAGGCGCAGCATGTACCTGGTGATCAACCTGGCGTTTGCCGATATGTTAGTTGGAGGTTTTACGGAAGTCGTGGTGTTGATTGAAATGGGCGATGGGGAATGTGGCGTTTGGAAGTATAACTTGCCCTACTCAGGAATCTGGCACTACATTATATCGATCATGATTTATTTGTTTCCTGTAGCTTCTCTGGCAAACCTCGCAGCGATTTCTTTAGAACGTATGCATGCAACGTTTCGTCCATTCAAACACCGTGTCATTAAAAATTGGGTTCTCGGAGTAGTTATTACGGTCACGTGGGTTACAGCTGGGCTGATTTCAGCTGTTATAGTAGTATCGCGTAATAATATTTATATTCCACACTATAATTTCATGTACGTATGGTGTTCGTTCATATCAATTTGCTTGTTTATTATTTTAGTATCTTACACGTTCATTGTAGTGAAAATTTATTGTGGAGCGCATCCTCAGCACCATGGTGCAGCCAGTACGGAGAGAAAAATGACCAAGACATTGCTTATCGTGACTCTGGTATCTTTAGTGACATGGCTGCCATTTGCTATGTATATTTTTTGTCTCTCATGCTCGTTATTCCCCTTGGTTCTTAGTATATAGTTTGGCCGTTCTATTTTTTGCGAACTCTCTTGTTAATCCTATCTTGTACGCGATCAGGATGCCAGAGTTCAGAAGAGCTCTAGTCTCGCTCGTTCGAATACAGCAGAGAGTAGCTCAGGTTGAAATTCCTCTTCGTGTCATACCTGATAACTAGCGCCTTTAAGAAAACCGTGGAAAGGGCCTAATAATTTTTTTGTGTGTATGTTAAACTGAACTCGCGGTCTTGATTTAAATTTTATGCTCCTAGAACTAAGAAAAATGGGCAAGAAACATAGAAAGGTGCGAACAAAAATCTTGTAAATGGTACAGTCGAACCTCGATTATCCGGACCTCGATTATCCGGATTTTTCGATTATCCGGACTTGCTTAGCTGGTCCCAGTTTTTCATGGATATTAATTATTCATATTTAAGACCCGCAGCAAAACCTTTTTCTTTTTAAATTATGTAATGAAACTCCGGTTCAAACTGAATTTGTTTCGCTTCAAAACACAAATCTGTACGCGTTTTAAGCTCACGTGCGCCGTACTACGGCAGTGCATTTCACTGAGTGTTTTTCACTGAGTGTTTTTTGTTTCTTAGTGAAATTTTACGCTTCACTTGTTCAGTCATTCAGTTTTAGTTTTGGCTCATTAATATTCATATTTTCAATTATCCGGATTCTCGATTATCCGGACTGTTCAGCTCGGTCCCAACGAGTCCGGATAATCAAGGTTCTACTGTATATGAAAAGAGTGGGTAATGTGAAGTGTTACCGACTAACTCCTCTCTAAAATTTACTGTAGTGACATGACTGTTTTGCATATTTGCGTATTTTTGGAAGTTATTTGCCTTAAGCGTTCAAAGGAAGCCAAGCAAACAATCGAACAAACGAACGAAGAAAACAAATATGAGTGATACAATGATTCTAACAATCCTGTATTCACATGTAAATATGATATCATTTCAATTAAGTTGTTTAAACACGTGGCTTCGTGTACGTTCCTAAACATTAGGGGTCCAACGCACTTAATCAAAAAGTGCAGTTGCAAAACAATCTGATTCCTCCTTTATTTCGTACAAATGAAGACGGCTTTCAGTCATGGATGGAAGTAGACTAGCTAAGCACCACAACAGCGAGGTGTCCGTAAGTTAAACAAGAAACGAATTTCATCAATTTATTCTTTCACTTGTTTACCCCCAAATGGTTGATCAGTAACAATTGATACTAAGAATGGCTAGGCCTAGTGCCTTTGATATTTGATGTCTTGTTCTGTAGTGTTTTTGTCAATCTAGGCTTGGTGATTTTTCGTCTTCTAGACCAAGGAAGACGAGGTAAGGGGGTCAACGACCCCCAAAAAAGCAGTGATAAATAGAATTTAGAATCTGAATCTAAACATAAATATGTTAAATATTTAGTATTCGGCGAAAAACGTAAGTCATGAGGTAAGTCGGCTAAAGTCCTCCAAGTTGAATCTCTCGCAGTTTGGAGGGAACCAGAAAGACGTACTTACGTAAAGTAAGGAAAATTACAAAAACATGTGCGAACGATGCTTTTCCCACAGGGAAACTCCATACAGAGGTCTAGAGAGAGAGAGCTACGCACGGAAATAATGCCTTTTTAACCCTTGTATTATACACAAGAGAAACCGAACTGAAACCATTATTCTAGTCAGTTTCTTACAGTCGCAAAAAAAACAGTTGGTTCCATTTTGGTGAATTGGTGATTGAGAAGGTGATGGGTTGAACTTTAGTGCGAGCCTCCCGAATTGAACATTTATCGAGTAAATCCCTAGAGGGGCGTAATTATATCACATTTGACTATAATTAATATGATCTGAGTTTGTATAACATAGTTCGCTATATCAAGATTATTAATTAATACGTGTGGCTTTCTATAACACAGTTCGGACATATCTAAGACCTTAACTAGTTAATGAAAGACTTCTGTAAAACCTGTATATAATGAGTTACGAAGCCCCACAGGGTTTTATTCCAGGAGAGCGGGATAGGGAGGGGAGGGAGGGG
Source organism: Pachyseris speciosa (assembly GCA_016490735.1). Taxonomy (NCBI): domain Eukaryota; kingdom Metazoa; phylum Cnidaria; class Anthozoa; order Scleractinia; family Pachyseridae; genus Pachyseris; species Pachyseris speciosa. Next base: position 113,659 of record JAEMWC010001251.1, on the reverse strand, counting down.
AAGGAGGGAGGTGGGGTTGTAATATAGATTCAGGAAAGCCTGTTAGGTATCCGCTGTTGTAATAATTTCCATCTATATTGTAATAATTAGATCTGTAACACTACACCTTTCAGTAGTGGTGCTATGAGGAAGAATTTGGCAGTCTTTTTACTTACAACTGGCAGAGATCCTAACGATAAAGGAATTATTGACTTGTCAATAAAAAGTTTAATGTTATCCCTCGTTGTTAATTTTTAACTATAATCTTGAGCACGCAGTGAAGAAGCAATGACTGGAGGGATATTGCTAATTGGAGTATCAAGTACCCCCTCTAGGCTTTCGATACCATGTGCTTTCACTGACATTCCTTCAAGTGTTAGTCAAGAAGAAAAGCTTGATCGCGATATTTTTTCCTCCGCCTCTCCCAGCCCTTGTCTTTTTTGTGTTTGTTAATTCCTTTCGTTTTGATGCTTGTGTGCGGTTCATCGCTCTCACCTTTGTTGGCATAGCATTTGTTATCATCGTTAATATCTTTTTTTGAGACAATGTTGATTATTAAAGCGGCCATGGGTTCTTTACCCATAGCCAAATGTTTATCCAGACAAAGTTCATTGTTTTTTTTTTTATTTCGGCCCATCAAACAGAGTTACCGCTGACAACAAGGCTTGCCTTAACATGGAGTAATAATAATAATAACATTCAGAGAGGTAATATAAATAGGTCTAAGATAAAATAGCATTTCCGTGTATGAAAACATCTACTTATAAACGTCTTAAATATTTAAACCGTGATTACTGTATAAGGTAATGATAAGGTAAATGTTTCGTAGAGAAATATGAAATAGTACTCTGTGATGTTATGGAATGAAATAAAGTTTTTAATCAGAACTTGAGGAGATACTTGCGTTGGGTGGCCAAACGGACTAGCAAAAAGAAAAAAAAAACGAGAAACATAGTCAGAATGTCTTGCTTTGATCGGGTTGAGGATGAATTGTTAATACCAAAGGGCCTGTTTTCCAACATCATTCACTGAAACACCTGTAATAGGCTTCACAGCAAGTGCACTTTTATCAGGATGCAGCCCACATGTTCAGCAATACCATACCAAACTGCCTACTTCGTAGGAGCTATGAAAGCCCTGTTATGCTACTAAAGGTGTCAGGTCAATACCCTGTTCCAATTACATACGGCGTATTAACCTTGTAGATCTTATATTAACACTCCCGGAGTGTCCCAGAATGCTATTGTCTTTCGCGACATGTACTTTCAGTGCATTGCTTTACAACGGGCGGTATAGCAATTTGCATATCCAGAATGACTCGGTTGTGATTGGTTGACAAGTTTAGCTTTGGCAATACTCGACTTTCTTAGCAGATTTTAACGCCTGTCAATCAAACCGTTCAATGTATAAAGTGAATCCCGGGGTGTGATAAAGTTAACAATAGCGCTGTAATGAAGGAGGGCGGCGCTCTTTACAAATGATTTTATAAGCGAATTCGCGTGCAGTCAGTCCTGGCCAAATCATGTACTGAAATTGAGTTGCACAAAACTATTAAATAAATAGAGCAAAATAGATGGCGCGTGCTTGGTTTCGGCTTCGTTAATCAAGCTCTCGCTAATCGAAATCGATCCATTGATTCTATTAAGTTTCATTTCTAGGAGAAATCGATCAACTAATTTTATACGAGTTTCATTACTAAAGCCTGGTTTTCACCAGCGACGCAAGCAAAAGCGCAAGCACAAGAGCGCTTATTTCACTGCGGAAACGGGATTAACGCAAGGATAAGCATTAGCGCAAGGATCAAAATGTGTGCTTGCGCTTATGCTTGCGTTTGCTTGCGTAGTGTTCGTTTTCACCTGACATAAGCTACTTATGCTTGCGCTTATGCTTGCGCTTATGCGTGCGCTTATGCTTATACGCTTGTACTTGCGCTTTTCTCTTCGCTCTTCGAGTAAGTCTAAGAGCCTAAAATTGGCTGTGCACAAACGGGGGAACCTTTCCCACCCGAAGTAGATTTCAAGTTTGGAGCGATAATACTCAGTAGCACTTTTTTGGATGCGAAAATACGAATTCACAAGAAAGAAAGACGCCGATTGTTTAACCGCGGGAGTCACGATTCACTGCATTAAAAAAAAAAATCAGAACTCGACTTCGACTGGACGTAAAGAAACGATTCGGAGTTCTGTTTAAAGCTTGAAATGTGTACTTTGCAGCAAAAATACTGTTTTCCAAGCGAAAACAGAGTTTGGATAAAAAAAAAACGCCAACGATGGCTGGTAGTTAAAGTAAGTCCCATTGTTCTTGGGAGATTTCGGAGCGCATTTTCGTGTTTACGGAACAGCTTCTGAAAATCATAGTTTTGATACAGTTTCCACGCTTCGTATTAACTCCAAATTTCGCACATCTCTAGTTTAGGTTTAAGGCTTACTTTTCCCGGGTAAACCTTAGCAAAGGAATCCTGAATTGAGGAAGCAAACCATCTTCCCGAATTTTAGAAGCTCATTTGATACTACTATTCCAAGGCCGAGGAAGGTCTAAAGGGTCTTAAATGATTCCTTAACATCTCTACTGAAGAAGCCGGGGTAAACCTAACCACTAAAATGGTTTAGTATTACGCATTGGAGCAAAATGTATACTGTGTTTAAACATTTCGCCCCATTTTCTTTGAATTTAGAGGCTTTTGTCTGACGATGCCTTTTCAAATCTCGCGCTTCGAGCCTAAATAACGTCCCGGATATGTCGCACTATTCTGCGCGACACACACAACTGACAATTCCGGCTCCTGTCTTATTTGTAGTTCTTGATAATTTTTAAGAAATGTTTTAGCATTGTTCTGTATATTTTAGTGGGGACCACTCCGGAAGTTTCAACTTTTTAATTTTAACTGTTTATAAATTGTATACTTTAGTGAACTATGAATTAACCTAACGATACCATGTATAAGCTCATTTTATAATTTTTTTCCTATTATTTTAGTGTGGGACATTATCGTGAGTGTCGAAGGAAGGAGCCTTGTAAGGGGAGTCTTGGGGTATCTTCCCCAGAGAATTTTCAAATTTGCAGGCTCCGAAACGCTATTTTCAGCACTTGTCATGAGATATGTATCCGACTGAAAAATCGACCTCGAATAAGTGTGAGAACGACACTGGACTAGTACCAGGCTGCGCCATGACAAGCACTTCCGCGAGAAACAAAAGAAATAGGACACGTCTGCACGCAGGCTATTTACCACTAGCCTGCGTCGCAGACAGTCCAAACCCCCGGTATATCTAGGTTTTCAAGCGTTCGCGTGACAAGTCCGGCTGCAACGCAGGCAATTTACCACAAGCAAAAAAGCAAACAAACAAACAAACAAAAACAAAGAAAAGTACAAGAGATGTTGGTAAGAAATGCTCTTATGAAAGCCTACTGACATCAGCTAATTTACTCGAACGTGTAGCCAGGTGTTAATAATAAAACCGGCGAGTCACTGAAACTAACTCAAATAAAGATCATAAAGGAACACAAATATAAAGTTATTGAAGTTCGGTGAAGTTGGATAACCTTTTAGTAACATGCGGGATGTTTCCCGGGGGAGGGGGGGGGGGGTCGGTGGTACTACAAGAAACTATTACAGGGAGGCTCCGACCCGAAGTCCGACCCCTTACCCTTTGGTATACCTTCTATTGGAAAATGGTACC
>JAEMWC010001251.1:87500-105000 GCA_016490735.1 Pachyseris speciosa | reverse complement strand
CTAAGCGAACCGAGGCAATCGAAGGTCAGCGAATGTTTGGATCTCCGTGAACCGGCTTTGCACAAAGAAGATCGGTTGAAACACAATGAAAGTATCATGAATGAGCAAATTAGTGACCAGGCCTTGCTTGTATCATAATGAAAGTGTTGTGGATGATCAAATCAGTGATCACGTACCATTCGTTGCTTGTAAAATCTCAGCAAGAACTCATGAGTTCTGAGAAGATCAAGTACGATTTATTACCATGATGAAGCTGTCAAGACAGATTTAACGGCTGATCAAGTCACCAAAATGGAACAGGCTCACTTCAAATTACACGAGCAGTACAGCGAAATGAATTAAAAAGAGAGTTGTTTATGGAGGACGTGCAACGAGACCATAATTCAGTCAAGTTTACACTGGCTTATCGTCGCTCTCATGTCTTCTCATGTTATTTAACTTTCTAAAACCTATTGCAAATTGCGTGAAACACTGGGATGGAAAGAACAAGACTCAAGCAGAAACATATTAAATTTTTGATAATTTAAGGTGGCTCTGAATCCACTAATACATTTTTTTTAACTTTTGCAAAAAGTTGGATCTTGATACGCTTATTAATTTTCAATAATAATAAAACAAAATGGGGTCACCGAGTTTGTTAACATCCCGTGTCCCCCTGCATTAGATTGTGACCACACCCTATCAGGAATTCTTACACTTGTGACAGCATTGGATGATGAAGAATTCTTTTCAAGTTCAATCCAAGATGTACAATATACTACATCACAAAAAGCTACATTAATTGGTTGTTTTGTAGACTTCTTTTCCCAACAGAGGTTTGTTATGATAAATTAGCATAAAATAACATAAATGGTACTTACATCTAATTTCTCAAGAATTGAAAACACTCTAGTCCAAGTTGAACTCTTGGGTAAGCAAGTTCATAGGCAAGGAATGTATCAAAAACGTAAATTTCACTTTTTCATAAAACATGCTTCCATCAGTCCCCTGGGCTATGAAAACTTCCCAGTGACATTCAGTAACAAACATTTGCTGACACAGCTGAAAATAATGTTTGTGGTTTTCTTTAGCTGAATGATTTCAGTATTTTTGTGACGTTGCATCTTTAAACAATTGTTGCCTAAATATTAATATGACATCTGTTACAGTTTCATCTGGTTTAACTTGTATGTACTTAAACTCTGTGTCACAGCACCGGGGTTGCTTTCCTCTGGATCAGTAATAATACCATCTGGGCTTGCACCTAAAAACCCATGGGTTTTACTTATAAAAAAGCCACATTTTGTAATAGTGACTCCTTTCTTCCTCTCAGTGTCCATCTTGTCAATAAAAGCGTCTGCAATGTTATCTTCATATTTTGTAATCCTTCTAGCATTGCGGTGGACTGGGGGGTATCGCTCACCAATAACCCCTTGATTGTTTTGGATGGGGATGTGGTTGATTTAAAGCTTGCCACTCTTCGTGAATGTTACATTTAGAGGTTGTTAGTCGGATGTTGTGTCTAAAAGGGGGCTTCGATCGATGTTAACGGTCTATATGTCGGTCGACTCACGGTCGACTGACGGTCGATATCTCGGTCGATGTATCCACCGAGCATCGGTCGAATGTCGGTCCGGTAGCGGGCGAGTGTCGGTCGAGCATCGGCCGCTATATAGGCGACGTATCGACCGATCATTGGATCACCTTCGGTTGAGAGATCGACCGACAGTCGGTCGCGATAGCATCGGCAGTGTGTCGGCAATATATCGGTGAACCGTTGGTCAAGTATCGGTCGATGCATCGGCCGATACCCGGTCGACACGAAAAGGAACGAGGATTTTGCCTGCAACGGCAAAGTATAAAATGTCCGCGTCAAAAATACAAGAAAATACAAAAATACAAGAATAACAAAGGAAAAGACAAGCAAAATGTGATAGGAAAAGAGGGTCCTCATCAATCCGCGAATTAAGCGAAAACGCAATTAGCTAGTTAGCAAAAATCGCAAATACTGTAGAATTCCTAAAGTAACAGCACCCGTTACTTTTGAATCTTGAAGGCAAAAGGGGCCACTACTTTCGGATAGCTCGCGTTGCATTCGGATGCTCAAAAAACGCTTGCAATCCACAGTCGTTTCACACAAAGAGGACGCGTAACATGAAATTAAAAGGTCTGTTCGTTTATGCATGTTACGAACCGACCCACATGAACAAAGCAGACTATATCTGCAAGAGAAAGGCCTCAAATGTTGGTACTGAAGTGCGAAAGGCAAAGAGGGCCCTTGTCAAGCCGCGAATTAAGCAAATTTAGAAAAAGTAACAAGGATTTTGTTTGTAGTGGCAAAAAGCTTGTAATATTTACCTGATAACGAAAATCGCAAAATATAGAAAAGGATATAATAAGGAAGAAGAAAGGCAAATGACATAGGCACAAGAGCCCTCAGCAAGCAAAAATTTAGCAAAAAAAGCAATAGTAAGTAACAAGGAATTTATCTGCAGCTGCTGCCAAATTCGCAAATACAGCCACAAAGTTATTTCCTACAGTGCTAAAAAAGCTTAGTAGAAGCACAAGCAACGATTTTCAAAGAACGGGCTCTAGTACTCTAGCCATAACTTTCTTAGTTTCTGGGACTGAGATGTAAAGGAAACAAAGCTGCCTTTCCAAAGCTACTAAGATTAGCAGAATCAACGATAACAGAATTATTACCAGAACAGATATTCTCATAACAGGTGGCAGAACTACTCTCATCCAGTGTCACCTCAGGTGGAAACTGAAAAACAAACTGTTAAGTTCTGTAAAGTTCTGATATTTTTCGCGAAAAAACTGATACATGGCTAAGGTTTAAAATTACATGCATTTTGTTAATTACAGGCTGTAGGTACTCGACGTTTTGTCTCAGTTGTATTAATATTATAAGAAAACTGAACTTATTACATTGGAATGAGTATCACCGGGACAATGCAAATTATTCCCCTTAATACTATTTCTTAAAGTTCATCTTCCCAAATTGACCAAGAGAAGTACAAAACCGTTGTACAGCAAATAGTAGGGAAAAAGGGCAAGGCGTCGGTCAAAGAAGTGGAAAGGCACTGTCAGGTGGCTCTGGGGATTGTCGGGCTCAAGCCAATAAGATGAAAGGAGAGGGACAACTGCTACCTTTCTATCCAAGGGAAGAATTTTACCAAGATGATGAATAATGCTGCAGTCAATTCCAAGCGTGATCATTTATGACATCTATTAGGCCCGGGAGGGGAGCTGTCATTTTGAAATAAACCCCTAAAGGATACTAATCTGGGAGTGGCCAAGCTTTTTCTTAACCCCAAAAGAGACCATTTTAAAACATATTATAAAAGAACAGTTTTTAGTGATACAACCCTAAACGAGACGTTCGCGGCTAAATATAATGGCGTTTTTCCCGAAATTTGTACCCATAACCGAGACGACAAGCATCAACGACCCTTTCCTTTGCCAGTAACTCCCCCCCCCCCGGGGGAAGGGGGATTATAAGGCGACCATTTACGGACTTTTAAGTAGCTTCCACTTCTTTGTCTGTTATTTCAACTCAAGGTAAGATAATATTCTCTTGTTCAACATCATTTAAAATTAATTATTTATGTATGTCGGTTTTGTGCATTAACTTGAGCGCATCTACTAGAGCATGACACAAGTACCATGCGAGCTCTACATGAGTTTCCTTGTTTCTTGTTTGTTTGTTTGGTTGCTTGTTTTGAGACTAATGACATCCTGAGGATAAGAGAAAATAAGGTTTCTCTTTTGCCGAAAATCATTCACGATTTACACCTTATTCGATGGTTTAACAATAAATACGCGCGGATATTTTGCGAATTCCGTTGAAAACAATTTCTTTCATTGAAAACGAAATATCGATTCAAGAATGCCCTTACGTTTGTTTAAAGGCTTTAAAAGCTAGAAGGTATCGTCAACTCATAGATCAGAAATTATGACAAAGCGTATTTTTGCAGTTCATTTTCAGCAACTGCAATGATGGGCGAAATTCTCTTGAATTAACTTTGCTGACACGGAAAAGCTGCTTATTTTTGGAAGACAGAGCTTTTCTGGCCTTTGTTAACTGTCTGTCCGTAAGTATATTGTGTTGTTTTCCTTGGTCCCGTAATAAACGGTCTAAACTTCGTAAGATCGACCTAATCCATTTTGTTTTCGTACTTTTATTGTCTAGTGCTTTGTCAAGTTCCTGTTCTGGTATGTTTTTAAAGAGTTCTCGTTTCGTTCACAGATTTTGCCCATCAATAAAATGCCTTCAGGTCACTTTGCGTCTTTTTTTCAGGTTGTGTTTTTGTTTCTGTTTTTACGGTTTTGCTGTTCAGCTGTCCGCCTCTTTCTGTTTGTTTTGTTTCATCAGAGGTTTCTGTCTGTTCAGCTAAACAATTTGTTCTGGTTGAAATGTCGTCGCTTCAAAAGTCAAACGTAAATGACGTAAACAATCAATTTCAAAGTTGGTTAAGTCGTTGCTCTCCTTTCCGTCGATCCGTATTTGCTCCGTTCTAAACAGGTTAAACCGGGACACTACCGTGTAATACGCTGGCATATTTTGCGCGTTCTCTTGACCTAATATGGGAAAATAATGCAATAGTGAAATAATAAAATGAGATAACGACAGACTTTCAACCGACTATCGGTCGTTATATCGATTGATTATGTTGGCCATCAACTGATATGACGACCGATATAGCGGTAGGCTGTGTACACGAATGTCGATCGAGATAAGGACGAAGAGTCGAAAAAACATATCGATAGTATATTGACCGATGTATCGGTCGGTAAGCGGTGAAATATCGATGAAGTATCGGTAATGTGTCGGTGAAGGGTCGGTGATCGGCTTTCCGGTGAGGTTGACCCCCGGGCTAACCAGGAGGATTGTAAAATCAGTCGAGCAAACCTGAGGAATTTCCCTCGGAAATCGGGGAATTTTGCATGACAAAGTCCACTGGGTGAGGTGTCTCGCAGCAGAAAACCCCCCTGACATCCTATACAAACTCGTGTTTTCCCCTACTCTCTAATCTTTGATCGTGAAACAGTGACGTTTTCCCCCCTACCCTCGGGCAAAGAATCCAATCGATCTCTTTGTATCTCCCCACATATCTCCCTGGTTGGCCCGGAGGTCAACCTCCCGGTGAAACCGATGACATGTGATAACTTCTGAACACTTCGGAGCTATTTGAGTTCGTTTCCAGTCCCTCAAATGCAAACTGAAACGCGAGATTTTCAGTTTTATACGTTCTGATACATAGTTAGGACTTAAAAGTTGGGGCTTAAACTCGACATTAAGCGCTCGGCCGTTTGTTGCAACATTTACGGGAAATATTGAATTAATGTGTTAAAGAACAAGACATCCAGATTTCTTAGATTTCTTAGTCCAGATTTCTTAGAAATTGTCCTATATACGCGATGGCGACGTCTTTGGTCCGGCACAGGCGTGAGAGTTACGCATAATGCGTGTTAGTTGGCAGGTATATAATATATGAATGCCTACTACTGAAGTAACTGTATTCATTAAAAAGCAATTCTCGGAACTATGCAACTTGATTCTCACTGTTTACAACTGCTTTTGGGCGTGGGTCATAATTCCTGGTCGAAGGCTTCACTGCCTTTTTCTTTTTCTTTCCGATCTCAGGTTTTGTGAAGGTCATGTCTTCTAAAGTACTAGCTTGGTGTTGTGTCCTCTTTCTTCTTTTCCACGCGCATTTCTCGCCAGTGCAAGTGACTGCTGTATTTTGTCGAAGAGTGTCTTCTAGTTCGACGAGTGCCGCCCCTATGTGACGGCAAGCCCCATCAGAGCTGTGAAATGATAGAAAGCGTTAATTGTTAAACGATGAAGTGAAAATAATATTGCTTTGTTACGTAACTTGCGTATAATCACAAAAAGAACCGCTAGCACCCGCCAATACAAGGACAATGTACAGAAAAAAAACAACACCATCCTTGGATGATTATCCACCCATCATATGTCAGCTTGTTTCCTAATGGCGTTTTCTTTCGTTCAGTAGGTTTAACACAGAATTTTATGATGTGGTTCTCAAAATAAATGTTCTTGTTCCTTTGAAGATTGTTCACATGTCCATCCCAGTGTAAGCGGTATCCTTCAAGGGACTTGTACGCCTGGAGGGATTCTTGGTCATATCCCTTCTTGTTTATGATATTGCAATACAAATCTCCCCAGGAAGAGTTTGGAGCATCTGAAAAATCGTTGCTCCAGTCAGAATGGAGATTAAAAGGATTCGGGATTGTACCATATTTAGTAACCAACTTCGCGTTTACAACATCCCTGACCGATTCACAGTCGGCCGTTAAAAAAAAAAAAAAAAAAAAAAAGAGTTCGTGAGCTTTTTCCGTTAGCTCAACTAGTTCTTCCTTTTTTGTTGGAAACAGATATCCCTCGAGTCTGCAGGGAATTTTTAAGCTTTGGAACCTTCCAATTTTTAACTTTTTCTTTTCTTTCCATTTTCCGCCGAACTGGCCATGAACTTTCATATTAATTTCTTGTGTTTCGCGGGAACTTTCCGCAGTAGCCTCGCATTCATGGTCAAGAGCCTACTCGTCCCAGGGCCGTCGGAGAATACGAATATCGTCTAAAAACAAAAACAAAGCCTTAACCGTGCTTTGTTCTGTTATAAAGCACGCACGGAAGTGACGAGGCACGAAAGAAGTGGGAAGAAACACGAGCCGCAGGCGAGTACTTCTAACTAGTCCTTGAGTCCTCTCGTCACTTCCTTTAGTGCCTTATAAAAGAACAACGCACGGTTAACGCTTTTTTTAATTTGTGTTATAATAAATAATTTCTTAATTTCCTGACGCATTCGGCTAAATTTTTCGGAAAACTTTATTTTACAAATACTGCTAGTGGCGTCAGCCGTGCATCTGTACTCTCATAAGGCACGCTAAAACAGACCAATCACAATCCTTTTAGAATGCTTCAAAAGGTTTTATTGGTTTAACACTACCAAAGCTGTAAAAAGGTCAAACCATCAAAGTTCAGAAATCATCAAAGTGAGTGCAAGTTGTTTTTTAGTCTTAAATTGGGATCAAAAAGCAAATTTTTCAATGATATTCGGCTGAATTTTGTCTCATGCATTCGCTAAAGATGGCGTAAAGATCAAGAGCTAGTTTTAAAAGATACTCAGGAAGGTGAATTTTTGATTGAAAAAAAGAAGAGCAAAAGATTTCTCTTAAAAAGCTTAAGAACGTGGATTGACTTGCATGGCGTCCGGCGTAGCGGAATAGACCTTATTCGCTCATTAGACTTTGTTTTCCCAATACAGGTCATGTGACGATACTCGGGAGATTTGATCCTATGTTTGGTTCATTAAAAAGAGTGCATACAGACATATTCATGCTTGCATGCACTCTTTTTAATGAACGAGGCAAAGGATTAAATCTCCTGAGTATCTTCCGGGTATCGTCACATGATCTGTATTGCAGGAAAAACAAAATGTACAAGCGAATAAGGTCTATTGCGTGGTTGAAAAACAAAATGATTCAACGCGTCAAGGGCTTTCACTTAACCACGGCATCTTGCACCCCACCAAAAAGGGTCACAGAACAGTTTACCATTAATGGGAGGAACGATTCGATGCGCTCAAACTTGGAGGACGAAGTTCTTTCTTTGGAAAAGCCGTTTGCAATGTTTACGGATGCGTGTTTTTAAGTGGATGTGTATTTTCAAATGGTGTACTGAACCTCTACAGCACAGGTGAATTAAATAAACTTCACCTTTTAACATATGATTAATGGTTGTTACTTTTGTTCAGGACTGAAACTCGTGTTTATCTCTCGACTGGATGTTAAAGGGAAACAAGGGTCTAGAAAATTTTTCGTCTAAAATGATAGTTCATACAGTGAAATAACTGATAATAACATTGATTTGACCTGTCATCAATTTCTTTGCCGGTAATCAAGGACAAAAAACTGATATTTTCTTCCCGTGAACCACCATCTTTGCTGTGACGTCACATTAGACAAGGAGAAGCTGGCTTGAGAAGATGTAAACAGTGGTATGGATAGTGAGAACGATTCGATTCTTGTGCTAGATATCTCTTTAAATGTGACAATACTCCCGTTTATATCCTTAAAAACAAAACGACTCTCTTTAATCCTTCAGACATGTTTCGACGGTACTACCGTCATCATCAGTGTGACAGTAAAGAGAACAACAGTTCGTTACATAGTGTTACGATAACAAGTGTTCGTTGTAACATTACGTTTGATAAAATTTAAAGGTAAACGGTCAAACAGTGTGTGAAATTTATACACAACGCGCGTACGGAGCCTATCAGGGAGTGGATCTTTCACGCTAAACAGGTTCTTAATTTTAAAGGTAGAGAAAACAAGTTTGATGTCAATAGGTTTGCCAAATCGATTAACAAGTTTACGCACCCTATGCTGTGCTGTACCTGAGAAGCGGCCAATGTAAGGTATCTTAAAATAAAACTTTGGTAGTTCTTGTTTCTCGACACCTGTTGCGGGTTCACCTTCTACCGCCTTGGAAATATTGCAGTGTATTAAGCTGTTTAAGATATGCTCAGGATAGAGATTCTTGCAAAGAATTACAATCAATTCCTGGATGTCATTGTAAAAACCCAACCAAGTGTTGTTAATCTTGAAAATTCGGTCAATGAGGATTTTGACCAGCCCAACTTTATAACAAAAAGGTGAAAAACTAAAAAAAATTGATAAGCACACCCGTGAAGGTCTTTTTGCGATAAACGGTGGTGACAGGGAAATGTGAGGCTTTGTTGTCCAATAGCACATCGAGAAAGGGTAGAGCGTGGTTAATTTCTTTTTCCATAGTGAATCGAATGTTGGGGTGTTGACGGTTTATAAAATCAAAGAAAAGGTTGGCGTCTTGCTCCGATCGAGAAAGAAAATGTGTCGTCCACATAACGGCGGTAAAACAATACTTGAAAATCCTGTATTGTTCCAACCATATCTTCTCGTGATGCCCCATAAATAGATTGGCAATAACTGGCGCTAAGGGGGAGCCCATGGTCACACCATGAACCTGATCGTAAAATTCGCCCTTAAACAAGAAATGGGTTTCGGTGGTAGCAAAAGTGAACAATCTTTTCAATTCAGGAGCGCTTAATTTCATGCCTGGATTTCCTGTGATGATGTAATGGACCGCCAAGTTGATACACCCATCCAAGGGAATGTTAGTAAATAGACTTTCTACATCAAACGAGACCATAAAATTCCCCTCCATGGACAAACCATTAATTTCACGAACAAAAGAGAAGGAATCGGAAGCAACATACTGAGAGGGAATTTGAGGCTGTAGAATTTTGCCTGGTTGTAATTGTATGTTTCTATGGAAGAAACAATAGGACGAAAAGGAGGTATAAAATTGGGCGCCCGCTGTTTGTGCATCTTTGGTAGACCGTATATCCTCGCCGGTTGAGACTCATTAGGGTATATGGCGTCAAAAACCTCTTGATTCAAAAGGCCCTTCCTCTTCAAATTCCTAAGATAACGTTGCAGTTTCCCTTCTCGAACTAAGGTGGGATCGTTACTGAGGGTTTAAATTTTGAAGTATCATTGATAATTTTAGAAATACCTTTATCGTACCCTACTCTATCTAAAACCACTACTCCGTTGCCTTCGTCTGGTTGCAAAATTACAATGTCCCCGTTCTTCCTCAAGTTTTTAAGAATCCTTTGCTTTTTGAGGTCAGCGGTTGTGGGCTGATACAAAGAGATGTAAGTATGAGCAAGGTGAGATAGTTCCGTGACTAACTTCTCAGTGTTCTTACCATCTTTGAGATTCCTGATCATCCTTTGACTAATCAGTTCAAAACACGTGAAGATATCAGTCTTTATTGTTATTAATAGACAGAGGGAAGATAGAATGTGTCAGGCCAAACTTAAGCGCGTCTAGCTGCTCGGTGCTGATAGGTTCCGTGCACGCGTTGTGTATAAATTTTCCTGTGCAAGTTGTAATGCTTGCTACATCGGTGAAACTAGCCGACATTTCTCTACGCGCGTCCACGAGCACTTATCATTGGACAGATCCTCTCACGTTTTTAAACATTTACAGAGTTCAGAGTCTTGTAGTAGCTCTTGCTTACCAGCTTGTTTCAAAGTTTTAGACTCTGCGGCTACTAGATTTCAAGTTAAGCTTAAGGAATCTATGTACATAAAATGGGAGAAGCCTGACCTGAATCAGCAGGTCAAACACATCAATCTGTCACTTGCCTTATAGGCACCTTGACCGGCTGTTTATGGTCAGGTGCGCGCGCACACTGTTTAAAGCCAATTTATAAGTAATATAAATTTAAGTTAATGTGAACAACCATGAAAGGGAGGTCAGAGAAGTTATACGACCCGCATATTCTTAATATACATTTCTGCCACGCAATATCTCGGTAAACAAACACTTTTGCATTGTGCAAAAGGTCAAATTCACCTTTCGCGTCATTATGGCTTGTTGTTCCCGGGCCAATCATATTTATCCTTTTCCATTATGTCAATCAAAAAAACCATGCGGTGTTATCTTCACATCTGTAGTTCACTTCAAGTTCTCTGACCTCTCGGAGTGTTGTGAAAAATTTGTAGTTTGAATTCTTCGCTTTGAATTCGTCGCATTCATTCGCCCCGTTCAGAGTTTCAGTTGATTGTTTCTTCCCACGAGTTAACGTTCAAGATTTACGAAGATTAATGGGTGTCTAAGTATAATGCCGCCAATTCGACGTGGTCGAAGATCTCACGTGCAAAACATGGATGCCGCAGAACTAACCGATTATTCGGTTCAGCAGCTGAGAAACTTATGCAGACAAAGGAACATTGCTTCCTCTGGCAACAGGACCACTCTTCTGAGCCGGCTTAGAGGTTCTGCTCCCCTAGTCGAGTCTCTTTAAAACGAAAGTGTACGAGCTAATAATCTACAAGACAACGCGCGGGCAGTTCCCCAAGCTCATGTGGTCAACGCTATGAAACGCGAACGATAGCAGCTTCACGGAAGGGCAGTTAAATGCCATACGACGATTCGTTCAAGAATCCATTTCCGCTGCTTCAAGGGACATCGCTAATGAAGCAGCTCTGGCCGCAGTTCAAGTTTTGCAGCCAAATTCCTCGCCATCAGCCACAACGTCCAGTCGTATCGTGCCATCCGTCGATCTTGTCACACCACAGCAAACATCGAGCCCATCAGATGTCTCCCAAAACGCGGCACCATTCCAGGATATCCTGCTCAGTATGTGAAGGATATGCAATCCTGTCATAGTTATAGGATAGGGGCAGCCTACTACTGAACAGGTTACCATTTTCAGTTACTCTACCCTATAGAGCGTATACAAGACTGCGAAAATAGATCAATCCAAGGTTATCGACGCCATTTTGTAAAGGGTGCAAAACCACTGGGGCGAGCGCTCGGCCAAACTAATGGCGGCGATTAAAATATGCATTGACCATGCCAAAACGGAAGAATTTAGATAACAACGACCGAGACCAGCTTCAGTGATCAGCGGTTTCAGTGAAAACATGGGTTTGTGGGGGGTGCTCATTCTCGCGCGCTCATAAAAACTGGTTGCGGTCGTCAAAGGATTTCCTACCAAAACACGCTCGTTGTTGTGTAGGATTTTGAGATTTCCTAACTTGCTGGTTGTGAGATCTCACGTAAAAGAATTGAAAGTCCATAGGTGGCCAAAAGACTTAAATTTAGCTGAATTGAGGAGGAAACAGGTCGCGAAAGGACGAAGTGATAACTTCAATCCCGAACCTGGATCGGAGGGCATATTTGTCAGTTCAAATCACTTTCCTGAGGGCACTTTCCTGTTTTCTTAACATTAAGCGACTTTCTCAACAAGCCATCACCAAAAAAACGCAAAGTTAGTGAACGTTTAGCTGGGGAAGAAAACAAAGATGAAGTAACAACTGCGGAGGGGACTGTGGAGCCGGCTAACAATGAAGAAGTAATGGCAGACAGGGATTCAAGATAAAAGAATACCTAATGATGTCAATGGCTACATTGACATCCCACCTGGCTGTGCTGCCTCTATGCAAATGTAACCCTCAGATGTCAGAAAGAGATCAAATATTGCAAATGTTAGAATATACACATGTATGTTGAAACAAGCTATTGGAAGAGTAAAAAGGTTTCATATTTTGAAAAATGAACTACCTATAACTCTACTACCTCTTGTGGATGATATCGTTAGAGTATGCTGTGCGTTATGTAACTTACTTCCACCACTTTATGAGTAAGTTGAAGTAGCTTTTTTTCTTTTTACATAATAAGTACACTTAACCCACCAACAAAATGTAACAGCTGTAGAGTGTATTGTCATGGTTAAGTGTCTCCACTCTGGAAAACAAAAAAAGACTGTTATTTATTCCTGACCCCACTCCTGTGTCTTTAAATAGAACAACTAGCCATTCAGTCACAAAAGAGTGTTTTTCATCTCATTTCATAGGTGACACTGTTTACATAGTAAGTCCGATGATCTGGTTATGTCTTCATGGTTGCTGCACCATGCATGAACAGGTTTGTAACAATCGTACAAATGTGTTCTTGACCATCAGGGATACTCTGAGATGAACATACACTGCATAACACAACAGGGTCAGCCAGTACATGAAAGATTTTGTTTTTGAAATTTTTATCAATTTAATTGTCACGCATCTACTAAGGTGAACAATTCCTTTATTTTTGTTCATCCTGAACATTTGTCATGAAAATGACTATTATTTGTACAGCATTATCCACAGTTGTAGTTACATTGTCTATGAATCCATTTCAATGTCACAAGAAGTACAAGTGGTGGGCACATCATCAAAATCACTATCACTGTCAGAGTCACTGTCTGCAACATCAACCAGACAACTATGACACGTGCGTGATTCCGCAACATCCTGAGAGATTGGCACATGGCAAGTGCCACCATGTGCTATAGCTATCACAACAAATGCTGTCTCAGCTGACATGTCAGTGATTTCTGGCTCCTCCAGTATAAACTTTGTCACACTTTGGACACTGGTAGATATCCCTGTACCCCCAAAAAACTGGTAAGATATATGTTTTGTAGAATAAAGTGATGTTGTTTAGCACCACATTAAAATATTCTCTGTCAAACGCCACTCTTTCATACAATGGCTTGTGTCCCTTTGTCCAGACAATAAAGTATCCATGATTTGTTCCAGTCATCCACATTTGAGCCTGCATTTGAGTATAGTACTTGTGAGTGTGCTTTAATCTAGGGCTCCCATCTACTTCCTCCAAAAAATCGACACAGTTGTATGTAGCTTTCAGATTGATATTATCTTTGACTGAGAAAGGGCATTTCACTTTAAGTACAGCTGGACTGCAACAGTCTCAAACCATCTGGTGAGGCAGCAAGGAAAGCATAATCATGTTTTATAAACAGACCACATTGTTTAAACCCATTCATCCCATTTGCATGTGGCATCCAAACATGCAAATGGGATGAATGGGCTTAAACAATGCGGTCTGTTATAAAAACATGATTATGCTTTCCTTGCTGCAGTCTTCTTTCCAAAATAGAATTGGAGTCGGTATATTTGATCAGATGTTTTTTAATCTCTGTGGTACTCTTCTTCAGAACCGATTCCCAGCTACTTTGATCAGAATACTTGAGTAGATGTTTATATCCTATCTTGAAAGTGAAATAAAGAATAAAAGGTAAGACTTACAGCAGACAATCCGCATCCGTCTGAATCTTAATCCATAGCATAGAGCAACGTCTGATACAACACTTCGCACCGGTCTCACAAGTAAATTGATACATCTCTTTGTGAAAAGGGGAGATCTCACCTTACAAGTGGATGTCGCTTATTAACCCGAGAATTCCATCATAAGTCAAGATCTCGTGTTACTAAGTCGAGATCTCGCGTTATAAGTCCAGATCTCGCGTTATAAGTCGAGATCTCGCGTTACTAAGTCGAGATCTCGCGTTATAAGTCGAGATCTTGCTTTAAAGTCGAGATCTCGCGTTATAAGTCGAGATCTCGTGTTACTAAGTCGAGATCTCGCGTTATAAGTCGAGATCTTGCGTTAAAGTCGAGATCTCGCGTTATAAGTGGAAATCTTGTCTTATATGTCGAGATCTCGAATTATAAGTCGAGATCTCGTGTTACTAAGTCGAGATCTCGCGTTATAAGTCGAGATCTTGCTTATAAGTCGAGATTCTCGCGTTATATATAAGTCGAGATCTCGTGTTACTAAGTCGAGATCTCGCGTTTATAAGTCGAGATCTTGCGTTATAAGTCGAGATCTCGCGTTATAAGTGGAGATCTCGTCTTATATGTCGAGATCTCGAATTATAAGTCAAGATCTCTCGTTATAAGTTTATTAAGTCGAGATCTCGTGTTACTAAAGTCGAGATCTCACGTTATAAGTCGATATCTCGTGTTATAAGTCGACATCTCGTGTAATAAGCCGAGATTTCGTGTTACTAAGTCGAAATTGATACATCTCTTTGTGAAAAGAGAGCTATATAGAAATAGAGTATCAATTTTTACCATTTTGGTCTGAAATAGGGTATGGTTTGTGCACCCTTGTCTTGAATTCAGTATGTTTTTTAGAAAAAGCTACTTCTTCATCTTTAGCCGATACGACCATCAACAAAAGCCCTTCTTTTTTCTTTTAATTATATTTACGTCAACTGTGTACGTGAAATAGGTCTGAAATAGGGTATCAAATTTCGGTCAGGTCTGAAATAGGGTCGGGAAAATCGCAGATTTTGGTCTGAAATAGGGTGAGGGTTTCAGGAAGCGGGCCGCACACCCCCACCCAATTTATCTGAGAGTACCCCCGGGAATGCATGCAAGTAACTAAGATGAAAATGAATACACTTTTGAATCCTCAAGGCTTATATTCTTTTGGGATTATTAAATCATATCATTTTCTGAAATTATTATTTCAGAAACATGAAATTAGCCACCTACCGACAGTTCACGTGTTGGAAATACAACTGTACAACAGCTTTGGAAGGGGAATAGACGGGTGATATCCTTCTTGCGTTGTCTCCGCAATCCAAAATGAATGCCAAGAAAAAGGTGGTAATAATACAGGCTTTGAACATGCGATGCCGAGGAAAACGATTCTTTGCCGGGATAATAATTTGTAACACTGACTTGAACTTGTGCATTTATACAAAAATAAATGAAACCGACGGGACCTCAACTCCCTTAAAGCTCCCTTCGTTGAAAATCGAAGGAAATTCCAGAGTACATACTTAAGGCATAATTTATGCATTGCGAGCTGAAAATGGAAGGGACAGCTTCATCAAATCAGCTGTTAAATAGTGGCTTCCTTCTCTCCCCTTTCTTCCGAGACGCTGTGCATGTAAGGTAATAAACAAGGGACGATTAAATTTATTATTATGCACCCCACCAAACGAGGAAGGCTATGACCTCACAGTAAAGTCCTCGTATGAAATTAAAATGGCTATCGCTGTGAATTTAGATAATTACTTTCTCACTATTCCGACAAAATATACGGCCACAGACATTGTATGCCGGTATGCTTGCGTGACAAAATATGCACGGCTAATGCTATGAGTTTGTGTGTCCAAAAACGGTAGAAAACCGTTCACTATAGTAAAGAAAATAGAAGAGGAAAACGAGGAACTCCATAGTAAGCACATTTTTAATAAAGGCTTTAAAGACGAATGAAAACAATCTCACGTACCTGAAGATCTCGCGTGTAGTCCCCTGATGTAACTTGAATTCAGGTCGGAACATCAAAGCAGTTCAAGGCGTTAATTTACACTCTCCTTTTTTTATTTTTATTTTTGGGAGCCACTTCATACGAAGGTAGTACATGGAAGGTAACCTTTCCTTGAGCATTCTGAGCATTTGCGTAAGTGTTGTTACAGCTAATAGCAAGATATTGAATCAAAATGACTCAATCTTCACAGAAATCCTCTGTTTGCCAAAGATCAGCTTGTCTAATGTTACTCCACAGCCTCAATAAGCGTGCTCTCAAAAGCGGAAATTTAACGCGATTTCAAAGTCATCTGAATAGAATTCAGAACGGCGCTTAACCAAACGAATACCAGATTTGAAATCCTCTATACATAGCCTTTCATTTAATGTAAAATTTTTCTAGGCCCTTGTTTCCCTTTAATGATAATCATCAACATTTGTTGTAGATGCAAGTTAAAAAGTAGTTGAATTGTTTGTTCGTTTGGTTTGCGAGCGAACGAGTGTTTTTACTTTGCTTGGTTAACTGTTTTTCTACGTGCCTTAGCAGTGTTAAGAAAATGTTTTCCTTAAGTAATTAACACGTAATTGGAATGAGTCATCGTAAAATTAAGGATTAATATCACTTGTGTTTTCAGACGTTGATGAAATTGCCCTCGTCGCTGCATGACTCGGACAATTTCAGCAACTTCTTAATTACATGTAATGATTTCTTGTAGCGCATATCCACGTGGATCTGAAAATGCAAAAGGACCCATTGTTCGTTGGTCTTCGGTACACGCTGTTTTAAAACCAGTTCGCAGCCTTTCTTTTCTATCATAATGCTAAGGAATGGTACCTTGTTGTTCAGTGTCGGCTAACTCCATCGTAAAGTGTATGGATAGATGACACTTATTCCAAGTTGCCAAGAAGGTTGTTGCACTTGGAATCAGGCTGACACTGAAGATACTGTGCCATCGACATATCTCCTATAAATAGTAATAGTAATAACTTTATTACTTTCCAAATTATGGCTTTTCAAAGTAATTACAATATTCACCAAAATATCTTTAACTATAGAACAATAAAAAATGATTAAAATGATGGTAGCTTGTGTCACTTGACGAAACGATCCATATCCAAGTTGAGAAAGTATTTGCGAACAATTGGTTCAATGTTACACAAAAACTGAATATCAGCCACTCCGATCTGGTTGAATTATTGCAAGTATCAACAAAAATATCAGCTGTTTCAGTATAATGGAAGGCTATACGAACAGGTTGATGTGTTGCAATGGGTTTGATCGATTGTTTGATGGAGTTTAAATGTTATCAAACGATGCATGCAAGACGATGAAACAAGACCAAACAAGGTGGTCAAACGGTAAACGTTTCAAACTTTCTCAACATCCATCTACCGAAAGAAGACCTTTACCGGCCTGTACACAAAATGGGACTCCTTGACACCTAGGAAATACAAAGTAAACCTCATCCGCACGCTCACTTTTCGTTGTTTCCGCATCTGTTCGTCACCTTCTCTTTTGCGGTCTTGTTTAAATGAACTGAGGAAGTTGTTGTTACAAAACGGTTATCCTGCTGGTGTTGTCAATTACAACATTAATGATGTTCTGAACAGGCAACAAAACAGACCGAAGATTCCAACCACCACAGTCCCCAAAAGGAAATAATCTTAGTTCTACCTTATTTAGGAGTACAAAGCAAAATTATTACCAAACAACTGAAGACCTGCATTAGTAAATTTTATGGCTGCATTGATCTTAAGGTTATTTTCCAAAGCGCTCACAGCATTAAGTCCCTTTTCCCTACAAAGATAGAATTAACCGTTCCCAAATG